>PVIW01003663.1:28178-158974 GCA_004026585.1 Noctilio leporinus
CCCCTCCCCTCCCCGCCGCCGGTTCTGGTCTCACACCCACCTTGCTCAGGACAGTCCTCTTCTCCTCGCGAGGTTTGCCGGCGCTTCCCCCGCAGCCGGAGGACGACGCTGGCGGTGCTCCCGCCTCTGGCCGTGGCGACTCCCGGCGGAATTGGACTTCCACAGCCGAGGTCCTCTCTCTTCCGCTCTGGACCCGCACCGCAGCGGCCACCCCGGGGCCTCCGGCCCCCTCCTTCTCCGAGCGCATTCCGCTACAACTGCAGATCCAGCGCCGCCTCCCCGCCCGGCCCTAAACTTCGCGAGAACTGGAACGCCACCGCCCCCTCGGCTGGGACGCCGCCCCTCCCTCCGCGTGGTCCGCAGCTGCTCTGGGTCCAGCGGCCCCCTCCCGCAGGCTCCTTGCCCGGGACCTCCGAAGCCAAACTTTAATGCAATTACAACTAGGTTGTCATAAGTTTAAGATATAAATTGTAATCCTCAAGGTAGCCATGAAGAAATAAACTGAAATGTAGAGTATTAAAATGGCAAAGCACACACAAAAAATTAATACAAAGTAATGCAGTAAAGAGGGAGCTGAGGAACAAAATACATGCAAGATCTATAAAAACCTAATAGCTAAATTGCAGAAGTAGGCTTTTCCTTATCAGTAATTACTTTAAATGAAAATGTATTAAATTCTCCAGTTAAAAATATGACCCACATATACGAACAAGTATGCTATCGAGAAGAGACTTGCTTTAGATACAAAGACACAAAGAGTCTGAAAGCAAAGTGATGGGGAAAAAATACTCTATTATAAGCTAAAAAGAGCTTGGCTGGCTATGCTAATAATCAAATTTTAAAAGTCAAAACTATTAAACAGGCAAAATAAAGACATATACAGATAAAAGGGTCAACTGATCAAGTAGCTATAACAAGCATAAACATACGCAACCACTAAGAGAATCCCAAAGTTTATGAAACCAAAAATGGGCAGATTTGGAGAAATAGTTTTGCAATAGTTGAAAACTTCCAACACCCACTTTCATCCATAGATGGAGTAAGTAGGAAGATGAATAGATGCTGAGCAAATAATCTCCAAGTGCAAAAGAATGAATTTGGATCCTTAACTTACAACACTTACAAAAATTAACTTAAAGTGGGTCAAAAAAATTTTTTTATTATCCTCACTCAAGGACATTTTTCCATTGGTTTTAGAGCGAGAGTGAGTGGCAGAGAGTGAGCAAGAGAGAAACATCAATCAGCTAGCTACCTTCTCTTACACGCCCCAAATGGGGATCAAACCCGCAATCTGAGTATGTGCCCTGACTGGGAAATTAAACCTGTGACCTTTCAGTCTACCAGATGATGTTCCAACCAACTGAGCTACACCAGCCAGGGCCACAAAAAAGTTCCAATGAAAGCTACAACTGGATAAACTTTAAGTATTTTATGCTAAGGAAAATAAACCAGGCACAAAAGGACAAATATTGTATGATTCCACTTAAATGAAATGTCCTACAATGTGAGAATTCAGAGACACAGATTAGAGGCCATCAGTAGCTGAGAGGAGGGATGAGTGGAGAGTTACCCTTTTAATGGGTATAATTTTTCTGTTTGGGGTGATACAAGAGAATTGGAAATGCCACAAACTGCATACTTGAAAATGTTTAAAAGGTCTATCTATATCTATATCCACACATACACTTTATTTTTTAGAGCAGTGTAGGTTTACAGAAAAAGGAACAGAAAGCAAAAAGTTCCCATATTCTGTCGCCTGCCTCCCCATTTCTCCCATATCCCTATCTTGAATTGATGGTGGTGTGTATATTTATAATTACTACAATAAACAAACAAAAATGGGTTAGGCATGTCACAGGAACCATGCCAGAAGAGCTCCCAATGGCCAAGGCTGAAATAATTAAAGTCTCACAATAAATAATACTGCCTAGGATTTATAACTGAAAATATAAAACATACATGTATGAGTCCGTAATAATAAATGAATAGCCCTGGCTGGTGGCACAGTGGATAAGGTGCTGGCCTGCAAACCCGCAAACCCAAAGGTCGTTGATTCAATTCCCAGCCAGGGCACATGACCAGGTTGCAAGCCAGGTCTCCAGCCAGATCCATAGCTGGAGGCAGGTGAAAAGCAACCATACATTGATGTCTCTCTCCCTCTCTGCCTCTCTCTAAAAATAATAAGTAAAATTATTTTTTAAAAAAGAAGTCAAATAAAGTTAAATTCTATTAAAAAATAATAATAAATGAATATGAAAGAGAAATTTTCATCACAGAAGAGTTTCATATATGCGCTGGTATAACCTGTTCCAAACGCCCTGGTCCCACTTAGGTCACTCGAACTTAGCCACTGCTTCTAAAGAATAGAAAACAGTTAACTTTACAGTGGAGAAACTTGGCAAACACCATTGTAACCAAGTGATCAATGTTAACACCATCTGTGATAAGTTGTTACTATATACTCTGACATGATGTAATGAGAAAGGTATTTCGTATTTGTGGTATTTTTTTCCTTAACCCAGAAGTAACTAACCATGAGTCCAGTCAGATCATGAGAAATATATGACACAAACTCAAAATGAGGGCTATTCTAGAAAATATCTGACCAGTCCTCCTCAAAGCCATACACATCAGGAAAGACGTCTGAGATGCTGTCTCAGCCAAGAGGAGCCAATGAGATGGGACAGCCTAGTATGGCCCCTGGATCGGATGCTGGGGCAGGAGGAGGACAATAATGCAAAAACTGATGAAATCCAAATAAAGCCTGGACTTTAGTTACTAGTTAACATAAAAATGTAGGTTTCTTAATTATGACAAAGGTTCCATGGTAATGTAGGATGTTAACAACGGGAGAAAACTGGCAAGGGGTATATAAAAGCTCTGCAGTTTTTCTGTAAATGAAAAATCAGTCTAAAATAAAAATTTATTGAAAAAGAAAAAAAAGACATAACAGATGCTTTACCTTCTTTATTCCATTCCATTATGTATAACTGTTTTGTAGGACGAGAAAATATCTGCTGCAAAGGTGTGCTGTTTGTTCAGTCTCTTAAGGCAGGTCTCCGTTCCTAACTGTAGAGGTATAGTCTGGATTCATATGAAGAAACGGGAAATGACAAGGATATGAGGAACACTGACCTACTCCAGGACAAAACAAAATCAGGACCCAATTGGGAATCACGTACTGTGGTCAGACATAGATGTCTCTAACATCATGTCACTTTCATTCATTTCAATTTCAAAGGTTTCTTCCAAAGGTCTGGAATCTGGAGTTTTCCTTGCGGCTTCCAGGGGTGTAAGCCCCGTTTCTTCTGTAGTCTGTTTTTCTACTTCAAATTCTCTGAAATCCCATGGAGGTGAAATAATGTTTTTCAGAGTCTTCATTGTATGCACATCAAAGTCATAACATTTTAATTTGTCTTTAATGTCTGCTCCTAAAAAGAAACACCATAATAAGAAATTCCATTATTTCACTGTCATTTTCATTATTACATAATACTGCCTCTATCATTTAAGTCAAGTGGTACTTTTATGTTTTTTAATTAACATTTTTTTAAAGGATTTTATTATTTTTAGAGAGAGGGGAAGGGAGGAAGAGAGGGAAAGAAACATCAATGTATGGTTGCCTTTCACCTGCCTCCAGCTAAGGACCTGGCTGAAGACCTGGCTGAAGACCTGGCTTGCAACCTGGTTATGTGCCCTGGCTGGGAATCGAACCAGCGACCTTTGGGTTCGCAGGCTGGCGCCTATCCACTGAGCCACTAGCCAGGGTTCAAGTGATACTTTTAAAAGCACTACCATAGTTCAGAAGGATAAAAATGTTCCCATCATTTTCCTCCTCTTCTTTTAATTTTTATTATCAAGTGAGACAACTGGGAAGACTTCTTGAAGTACATGCAGTTTCAAATTCCAACACAGCTCAACAGCCACCTCACTCCCAAAGCCCCTATAACTCTAATAGGAACCTGTGGGAAACTTTCTCGGGTGTTACAGACAGAAATGTCAGCATTTTGACATTGGTATATTCAGTCTTATGCATATAAAAACCAGTGAAGGAAAATATATTTTCCACGTATCAAAATCTTTAGAATGAACGAATTATTTTCAACAGATATATTAGGTTCAAACATTTTCAACATAAACAAAATGACAATTTTACACAATTCAAATTAATAGGTATTTTAACAAATAATGACATATCAGCCTTCTAAAAATAAAAATAGTATAGCATGGTGATTACAGTTAATAATACTATATTACATATTTGAAAGTTGCTGAGAGAGTAGATCTGAAAAGTTTCAACATAAAAAAAATTATGTATGACAACAACAATAAAATTAAAAAAAAAAAAGTAGAACTCAAAAAAAAAATTATGTATGGTGACAAATGTTAACTTATTATGGTGCTCATTTTGTAATATATACACATATTACATCATTATGTTGTACAGCTGAAACTTACATGTTATATATCATTTATCTCTCACTAAAAAGTAGTACAAGACATAAAATCATAGAGATGTCCAAGTGCAGTGAATGATACACTTGGAAATCTCTGAAGACATTACCTTTGTGAGGACAGGCAAAATGTCTGTCTTGCTCAATACTGTATCTCTAGACCACACTTAGCGGTATATAAATTTTGCATTTAGGCCTCACAACCCCATAAAATGAGGACACTGAGGCTCAGGCATGCCCCAAAGCCACAGGGCAACTGAGTAGCAGAGATGAGATTTCAACCTACGGTTTTCGGGATGCCAGAGCTTAAGCTTCTTTTTTCCCTTTTTAACTTTAAAATACTGAGTCATAACCTACAAACCAGGAAGTGTGCACAGCTGGATGAATTCTCACATTACATATAAGCCCACATAACCACCACCCGATCCATACAACAATAAATTTAAATTAAAAAGTTAAAACAAACAAACAAAAAAAAAACCAGAATACTTCCAGCTCCTGGAAAACTACCTCATGCTGCTTCTAGTGATACTTCCCTTTTCCAACCCAGAAGTAATCACTACTCTGATTTTTCTATCAGAGTAGTTTTGCTTATTAGTTAGTTTTGCTTATTACTAATCTTCATATAAATGAAATTGATCAGTATATATTTTTTTGTCAAAATGTGATATTTATCTGTTACACACAATTCTGTAATTAGTCCCTTACATTTTAACTGTGTAGTATTCTATTGTATGAGTATACTAAAGCATATTTCTCCATTCTCCTACTGGTGGACATTTGGTCATTTCCATTCAGGTGCTATAAAGAGTACAGCTGCTATGAAGATTCTTGTGTGTCAGCTTTGGCTTACTGAGGCCCTTGTTTCTGTTGGCCACATACTGCTACATCGTAAGGTCAGTATGGTAGATAGATCACTACACTAAGTTAGTCACCCATACAATGAGTCATACCACCTGGCACCTCTGCCACTCTTGAAAAACCCTCTCCCAGGTTGACTCTGCACCTAATCACATGACTTGTTTTGATTAACAGAATGTGACAGAAGTGATTTTATGTAACTTCTAGCTTTCAAGAAGTCTTGAACTTTACCTCTTGTTCTTTAAAGCCTTAAGACCACCATGCTATGAAGAACCCTGGGATAAAAGACCCATGGAGAGGCACAGCTGTGTCAACTGAGGTCCCCACCTACGTATGAGGCCATCTCAGATTAAAAGGCCCGCCAACTGCCTGCTGACCACAAAAACTTAACTGAATGAGACCATCAAGAGCCAACAATTGACCCAAAGAATTTTGAGAAATAATGTTATCTTTGTTGGGAATGGTTTGGTAAACAGCAAATGATAACTGATAACTGATACAACAGACCTGTATATCTTTAGTAAATGTGTTGAAAGATTTTCTAAATAGGTTTTACCTGTTTATAAGCCTACTGATAATCAAATATATACAAGAGTTTCAGTTGTTCTGTATCATCACCAACACTAGGTACTACCAGTATTTCTAAATTTTCACCATTCTGGCCAGTGCACAGTGGTTATAATTTCATTATGGTTATAATTTCATTTCCTTAGTAACAATATTAGCACCTTCACTTGCTTTGTAACTATATAGATATCCTCTTTGGTGAATCTTCTGTTCAAGTATTTTGCCTGTTTTTAACTTTATTTTTTTAATTTGAGAGAAAGAGACATCAATTTGTTGTTCCACTTATTTGTGCATTCATTAGTTGATTCTTGTCTTTGCCCTGACCAGGGATCAAACCTGCAACCTTGGTTTAAAGGGAAGATGCTCTAACCAACTGAGCTACCTGGCCAGGGCTTAACTCATTTTTGATTGAACTTTCTCTTACTGATTTGTAGGACTTTTTTTTTTGTCTTCTAAAAAAGCCTATGAATTATGAGTAACTTCTCCTACTGTATCACATGGTTTTACGCTCTCTTAGTATCAGTGATTTTGATGAACAGTTTTTAATTTTACTGAAGCCTAATATAACATTTCCCCCTTTAAGAATTTATGTCCTACCCTGGCTGGTAGCACAGTTGGTAAGGCGCTGGCCTGTGAACCCAAAGGTCGCAGGTTCGATTCCCCAGCCAGGGCACATAACCACGTTGCAAACCAGGTCTCCAGTCAGGTCTGTGGCTGGAGGCAGGTGAAATGCAACCGTACATTGATGTCTCTCTCCCTCTCTGTCTCTCTCCCTTCCCCTCTTTCTAGAAATAATGAAATAAAATCTAAAAAAGAAAGATTTTGTCCTGTTAAAGAAATCTTTGTCTACTCCAAAGTTCACATCTCAAAATTTGACCTCATTGTACCCTCTTTACCTTACAATGTTTATAACTGAATATCCAAGTACACCAATTCCATCCAAACTTATGACTTGCTTGTCATTAAAAAATAAAAGAATTATAGAACACCGTACCGTGAATGTCAGCCAACTTACTATTCTGCTAAATGTAAATTAATATGCTACACCTTGTATTATAAAATATTAAAGCCAGAGACCTTTACTTACTAGAAAAATGTCCCCAAGATTTTTCCATAATGCAATTAAACTATTTCTTGTACATCATAGTGTTCTGCACATATTCTATAACAGTACTTTGCATATGGCAAGTACTCAACTTTAAAGTGAACAAATACTTAATGAGTTGTTAATTCTCCCAGCACTGACTGTTCCAACAAAATAGTTTCCTGATATTAATGTAGTTAGAATGGTTAAAAAGATAAACTTAGAATCTTACACAAAAAGTTAAGAAACCTAAACAGATATAAAACAATCTAAAAAATGGAATATTGTGGCTCAGTGGATAGGCACAGGCCTGTGAACCCAAAGGTCGCTGGTTCAATTCCCAGCCAGGGCACATAACCAAGTTGCAAGCCAGGTGTCCAGCCAGGTCCATAGCTAGAGGCAGGTGAAAGGCAACCATACACTGATATTTCTCTCCCTCTCTGCCTCTCTCCCTTCCCTCTCTCTAAAAATAATAAATAAAATCTTTAAAAAAAAAGATATTTTTTAAAAAAGGACTGTCAATGATAATAATTATAATCTTACCAATATAAGCTTCAGAATCACCAATGTACATTTCAATGCAATGACCAAGCATCGTAACAGAAAATGTATCATCTCGCCTAAGACCAAGGGCCTGCCAAAAAAGATTCAGCATGGTTATTACAAGAAAATGAATTTTCTTTTTTGTTTCAAAATATTCCCACTCAACTCAACTCAATATACTCCAGGGAGTCGAGGGTACGGGTAGAGGGGGTTGTTGTGGGGCTCCAGCTGAACAAGAAGAGCCATGAGTTAAAGGCTATGGAAGCTGGGGGTGGGCACGTGGATGGTCATCACACTACTCTATTCTATTTTCTTATGTTTAAAATCCCCTCCTCCAAAAAGATTTCAAAAATTCTATCTCCACATAGACCCCTCTAAGCCTCTGTGTTAACTGAATCACAGAAGAGAAATAAATTATGCAACATTCAAATATACATATTTGAAAATCACACAAACTTGCTTCGTCCATACACCTGATGCGCTTAGTATTCTGGTCACCACAATCGCACCTTCAGAACATCATCTCACCTCAAAATCTTGAACCAATCCTTTAAAATCACTTATAAATCTATCACCCATGAATCTATCTTTGAAATATTACATTTTTTCATTTTTTATCTTTCTTCAAATACAGCTAGTTCATCAATTCTAAGACCCACATTTTTTCAAATTCTCACTTTTCTGAACGTGGGATGTCCTACAACTGCAGCCTGCCGGCCGCAGCTGGGATGGAGTGTCTGTCCCGGGAGAGCGGCAGGCTCGGTGGCCACATCAACAACACAGGCTAGACTACAAATCATGTGAGGAAGCCACAGAAGATATGTGCTTTGTGGCTGTTCTCTAAAAACTTTCTGTTGACACTTTCTGGCAGCATAACATCTGCAGAGCCAATGTCTTTGGCGAGGAGGAACCTGACCCAACAGCAGGGTGTGCTGGCAGCAGGACGCTACTTTGGGAAAACTAAGGTATTGACCATCTGTACAAAAGTGAGAAGAATGAAACTCTGAATGTGAAGAACTATCTTTTTTTTTCCCAAGAACTATCTTAACTTTTTATTTCACTGATATCTTTTTTATGTAGATACTAGAGTGATCTCTGATAAAAATCTCTGCCCTAGTATGTCCAATAGAGCATGTTTCTAAGGGCAAAAAAACTGATAGGCAAGAATTATGTTAAAATTTAAGTGGCAGTGGTTTTTCTTGTTTGTTTTTGTGATCATCTTATCAGTGGTATCTTACATTTAATGAGATACAGCTCATGAATTGGGAGAGATTCTTTCCTTGCAATAAATGCAATTGTTTTGTTCATCCATGAAAGTGATCTAAGGGAATTAACTAATTGTAAGTCATAAATAAAAAGATTAGAAATTCCCAAAGGGCTCCCGCTGTGCAACATGAATTTCTGAACTCCCTGCCTAGACTAATGCCCAACTCAGACTGGGCTGAGAAACATCACTGGACACTACTATGTCTTACTGCACACGCAGGACCAGTCTCACATTTGTATCTAATTTGATTAATAACGCACAAGATGTGCATGCTTTTCTCTGCAAAGAAAACAATAAAATACAAGGTTGCCTAATGAATTTTAAAGTTGTAAAGTAACACAACTTTGTTTGAAAAGATCTTTTAAAAAAAGTTAAAATGGTCAACAAGATTTAGTTAGGTACAAACAAACAGACATACCGTATGGAAATAGTCCACAGCATTTTCAAAGTTGCCCATCAGACTATGGATATACCCTATGGCAGAATAGGTGGACGCATTTTGCGGAATTAACACCAATGCCTGGCGGTGGTAATCCAATGCCTCAGCATACTTTCTGTGAGAGAAGAGAGAGAGGGAGTTGGGAGAGGGGAAGAGAATGGGAAGAAAGAGAAAACAATTAGTGGGTTCAGTAAAAGTACTAAATTCACAAGTCTAAGACAAGCATTAAAAACATAAAACACTTTCCTATATCAGAGTAAAAGTCTAGAATGATAGTGGTACTTCATATTAACTCCTGCAATCTTAACCCTCCCTGCCTTGCTCACTCACCCAACCAAACGATATCAGCTGTAGGGATATCAGCTGTATTCCTCTGGATGCTTAGCAGGAGACTGGAACCAGAACCTAATACCTGACTCTTGGGCCTGTGCCCTGTTGATATGGAGCAAGGCCTCTTATGCCAAGTCAAACCTCCCATAGCAGGGGTGCTGAGAAACAACTAGAGTTTTGCTTTGTGGTCTCCAAAGGAGTTACTTGGAAAAGCATTTTCCTAAATTCTCTGGATTACTTTTCTTGTAAAAATCTTTTATGAAAAAAAGGTTTTGTGCTCAATAAAGTGTGGGATATGCTATAGCTGATATGCACAGTAAAGACTCCAAGAAATTATTCTATTACATTAAAAGTTCTAACAATTTTTCTATTATTTCGTAATAGAAAAACCTGTTCAATTCTGAGTAACCTAGAATTTACCTAACTCACTTAACCAAAGAATCTATTTTTCAATAGCCATCTGTTTCTCACACCACAAAACTGTTATCAAGAGGAAAACGGTGAATTAGAATGTAGATATAGTTTTAATTAGATCTGGTTGTCCTAATTCTTCTACATTAATTTTGAACACTGAAGTTTTTTTAATCTAAAAAATAAAAGTTCCCACCACCACCGAGTCACTGACTGCGCAACTCCACCTGTGTAGCTCCCTGCACTAGCCATTAATACTTGGAGTTCTTACAATATGGCATACACTGACAACAAAGAATAGTCTGAACTTGATCAAGATTTGGATGATGTTGAAAAGTGGAAGAAACTGGAGAAGAAGCAAAAATCGAAGCACGTCAACTGACTATTCAGAATATACAAAATCCTCAGATTCTTGCAGCCCTCTAAGAATAACTTGACGGTCTGATAGAAACGCAAACAGGACACATCGAAAGCTTGCCTAAGGTAGTTAAAAACAGTGAATATTTTTAAAAACCATCAAGTTAAATATGCACCAATAGAAGTGAAGTTCTATGGGGAAGTTTATGATGTTGAAAGTTTGCTATTCTCTCTGTCAGCCTTTACTTGATCAATGATTCAAGATCATTAATGCAACTTATGAACCTACAGAAGAATGTGAATGGAATCCAGATGAGGAAGATGAAATTTTGGAGGAGCTGAAAGACCAAGATTAAAGATGAGAAAAAACCTTTAAGGAAAACCAGACTCCAAGGGAATTCCTGGATTTTGGTGGATAGTTGTCAAGAATGCTGACATGCTCAGTGATATGGTTCGGGAACATAACGAGCCTATTGTGAAAGCACTTAAAAGATATTAAAGTGAAGTACTTAGATGCCCGCCCGCTTTGTTTTAGAATTTCTTTGAACCCAATGGATATTTCATAAATGGAGTGTTGACAAAGACATGTAGGATGAAGTCAGAACCAGACGATTCTGATCTCTTTTCTTTTGATGGACCACAAATTATGGGTTGCTCAGCGTGCCAGATAGATTGGAAAAATGGAAAGCTTGTCATTTTGAAAACCATTAAAAAGAAGCAGAAACATAAGGGACATACGACAGTTTATATTGTGACCAAAACAGTTTCCAATGATTCTTTAATTTTTTGCCACTCCTGAAGTTCCTGAGAACGACAATCTAAAATCAGTATTGTACTTTACTGGAAAAGCTATTGGAAGATGATGATGGTGATTATGGTGAAGATGGTGAAGAAGCAGATGAAGTAATGTTTATCAAATAATTCTGCTTCCAACACATTGAGAAGCAAATTGAGTGACTTATGTATCTATCCCTTTGCTATAATCATTATTCTGTGATATAGGAAACAACATTTTTGGAAAAATTATGATTTTTAGAATCTACAGCCAAACAATGTATGTATAAGCTCCCAATAAATAAATGGCAAAACTCAGAAAAAAAGTAAATTATAATTCTCAATATATTACTAAAAAATTATACCAACAGAGATAATAAAAACAACTACTTTGAGGCTTGTTTTATCTGAGAAGCCAAGTACAAGAGAGATGGAGGATCTCACAAAGTGAAAATACAGAAAGGCTACCAAAGTCAAGTAAACCTTTAGTTACAAAGAATATTTCTGAAAACGTTCTATGTCACTTACTTCAGTTTTCTGCAAACATGCCCCAAGTTGTTCAACAAAGGTTCCCACTTGTCGACAGTTACCTGAAACACACACCAACAAACCCATGAACCACAGATGTCACTTTTCGGCCTGGCCTGTTTGCACTGCATTATTCCTATGCAACACATCTATGCAAGCTGGACTCTCTCCCGGGGCTTACAAAGCACTAGGCAGGAGTATTTGTTGGTTTTTCCACCTTTCTTTACTAATGGAACTTCCTGAGGACATTATTTTATTAGCACAATTTTGTTACGGAGCTCATTCATGAAGAAGTTCAAATTCTGTATTTCCAGCCCAGAGCTTTCATTCTACCTACTAAATATTTCTGCTTAGAAATCTCACAAGCACTTTGATATGCCACAAGCTGAACTCCTACCTTCCCTCTCCTGCCATCCCGGCTTCCTAACCTTCCTTGGCTCCTCCTCAATACATGGCAGCCATGGCATCCCTGATCCCTCAGGAATCACCAAGGCTTGTTCCTCAGCTTCCCTGGCATAACTACTGCTCACTAACGAGTCTTGCTGGGCCCCCATCAGGGAAGCCTGACCATGCTAACCTTCCTAAACCTTTTGTTGTCCCTCCCTGTTAGGATAAGGTGCAGCCTTTAACATCACTTACTAGGCCCTTAGAAGCTCCTGCCCTATTTCTTGACATTCTCTGTGAACTTGAAGTCCAAGCCATAATGAATTAGCTCCAACTTTGCATGCATCATTCCCAATGGCTAAAATATCCTTTTCCTCACTTCTGCCTGGTTAACATCGATCATGCTTTAGGACTGAGGTGAATGACATTGTATCCAGGCCTTCCTGAACCACTCCCAAGTCTGGGTTAACTGCCCCTCTATGTGGGTCCCTTTATTTCTTCAATCACAGACCTCTTTGTACACTGTATTACTGCCAATTTACTTATCTGCATTCCTTAATGGATGTGAGGGCAGGAAATATCAAACCAATTCCCTATGGCCTCCCAATGCCAAGCTCAGAGCTCAGGACACAGTCAACATGCATTAAATAATTCTCAACTAAATTAATAAACAACCTGAGTCACAAAGTCTAGCTCTCCTGAGGCTGGCTCTGGCAGGCACAGCCCATGGGAATGAAAGCAAACAAACCC
Source organism: Noctilio leporinus (assembly GCA_004026585.1). Taxonomy (NCBI): domain Eukaryota; kingdom Metazoa; phylum Chordata; class Mammalia; order Chiroptera; family Noctilionidae; genus Noctilio; species Noctilio leporinus. Next base: position 40,928 of record PVIW01003663.1, read on the forward strand.
TTTATGATTTTTAGGCATGACTGTTTTCCTGTAGTTATTTTTATATTTTCTGCAGTTGTTAACTTTAGTCAAATAGTTATTTTCCCCTCTTCACATAATGTTTTAATGGACATTCTGACAAGTTTAACAGTATTGTACTTTGATACTTAAAGTCATTACTTTAAATGTCTGGAAGACTCCCAAAGAATCTTCTGATCATCAAAGAATAGTTTCAATTTTAAGTGTCACTTATGATAGTGCATCTCAAACTTTTCTGTGCGTGAGAATCACCTGGGGATCTTACTAAAACTGCAGATACTGATTCAGAAGAGCTGAGAATCTGCACTTCTAACAAGCTCCCAGGTAATGCTGATGCAGCCGGTCCAGTCTGAGTAGCAAGACTCTAGGTAAATTGGCAAGGTGCTAAGTGGCAACCCTCTATTAACAAAAACACATGTGTTATCTAGACCATCCAAGACTTAGCTGTGAAAGAAGCTGTTTATATACACATATGTGCAAACACACAGAAATACAGTATTCTTAAATTCATATGACAAATAAGATGAAACCAAAATAAGCAAAACTGTGTCTACAAAGACAGGCTAAATGCTGCCTGGCAAGAAGCCCAAGGGAGCTGTGTCTGTCTCACTAAAGAAGAACTACAGCCAAAAAAAATATGGGCTGTGGGCAAGTATGCCCAAACAAAAGCAGAATGTAACTAGTGACAATCAGAACAGAATAAAACCAAATAGGTATGAATAAAAAGAATCAAGAAACAGAAGAGTAGCAAATGCAAATTCTATACCCATAGAAGTTTGCAATACCTGTAATTGTTATTATTTTAAAATAATAGTTATATATGCAAGCTGGAAGTTTAATTCATGAGTACATTCACAGGGTCCATATTATGTATGATAGAACTTAGCAAATTTTTCAAACACAGAACAGTTTAAATATATACTAAGTACAAGCTAAAGAAAAACAATAATAGGTCTGAATTTGAATGATACCTAGCCCTTTTTCTGCAAAAGGGGGGTCTGCTGCTATATCTACCCAATTAATCAAAGATGAGGTTCTTTCAAGTGCCAAAGAAGGACATGTTATGTTCCATGCTACAGTACCACCAGTTGCCACAAACCATCACTCATTCCCCATATCAAATAATCATCAAATATATTCTGCTTATTCCCACATATCAAAACTATAGCCTCTTAAGCAACAGCCAACATCTGCCTTCTTCTCAATTAGAAACAAACTCATTTTGCACCATGTGGTAAAACAGTTAAGTGTCTGACAATTGCAATGATAAAGATTAGGTTATTATATGATAAATATTAGGTTATTTTGTCATAGCCAATACAGATTGCATTATTTTCCTCATTCAATAGTAAACCTACCTAGGAGTATGTAAGTATGTATGTGTAATTACAGATATTACATAAAATACCTCATTTCCAATTGCTTTAATTTTTTCCAAAGCATCAAGAAACCATTTTTCTGCTGTTTTCCATCTAAAATAGAGGAAAAAAAAGATTGCAGGTTAATCCAAGTTAGCAACTTTAAACTTTTTTTTTTTTTTAATTCGACTATCTCTTTCCAGGATTATGGAAATGAAATGAGGTAAACCTCTATAAATAGATTATGACAATACTTTAAACCAGGTAACAAATGATTAGTTTATGGCATTAGTATCACAAGAGTTCAAGATTTTGGGAAGCACAGTCGACCCTGATTCTCCTTGGTAACGGAATCCCGCTGCTGTGGTGCCTGAACCGCGTGCCCAGCGGCAACACAGGGCACCTGCTCCTACAAAGCCCCTGCTCACATTCTCTTCACCGACTTCAACCTATAATCTGCCTCACAGAACCTTGTGTTTAGTGATGCCTAATTTAATATACACTGTTGAGTTATTTTCACTGAATCAAGGAGCCATAACTCATGCCCTAACAAAGTTTATCTAATGAATATATTTTCTCCAAGGCACAACATAGCCTTCCTGTGCCTGGGCACACTAGACCACATTTCAGCGGTGCACTTGGGGACCATTTTAAACATTTTATTGAAATCACCAATAAAAAGCACAAAAATGTGGCATTAAATGGAATGTAAAGAAGAACATGTTTGTAGTAAGAGAGTGGAAATAAAAAGGCAGAACATCATTTGTTTGACCTAAGCTGGGATGCATGCACATATCTGCATATGTGAAAGCACCATGATTGACTTTGAGTTAAAATAACTTTACCATATATTAAATTATTCCATTATTTTATATTTTTTACCTTTTAATTTTTTTTAAGATTTTTCATTTATTATTTTCAGAGAGAGGGGAACGGAGAAAGGCAGAGAGGGAGAGAAACATCAGTGTATGGTTGCCTTTTACCTGCCTCCAGCTACAGACCTGGTTGGAGACCTGGCTTATAACCTGTATTCCATTATTTTAAAAGCTCCAAGCTTTCTTTTTAAATACTCGATTGTTTAATTTTTAGAATATACATACACACCACAACAAACAACTACAGTAGTACTTATTTACTGTTTAAAATTCATCTATAAGAGGACAGAGGGAAGGAAAAAGGGGATGGATGTAATAAAACAACAATAAAATTAAGTTTTAAAAAAATTCATGTATAATTAAGTGCAAAGGGTTATAGATATTTTTCTCTTTAAGTATGACACTGAATTACTTATTCTATAAATGTAACACCTCAATTAACCAGGGAACTCAGGTTAGGCCATGTTAATTAGTTTAATTTTTGGATTAACTGCTAACTAAATAGAAAACATTTTCATTTCAAAATTGTGGGAAATCTTTCTCAATCATCTCAGGATGACTCTAACTCCTCATCAACCAGGATAGGTGACTTAAGATTCTACACTGCCCTAGGGCCATCCTGTGGGGTTAGTGCAACAACTGTTCCGGGTTAGCAACAACTGTACACAATCTTGGAACTTAAGAGCTTGTGATAACCCACCACCAAAGGAGATCCAAACCCAGGATGAGTGTTTTTAAAGAAGTCCAAGATAACACTTTCTATTTTTTTAACTGTCTACATCCTTCTCTTAAGAGTGTACACATTAAAAAATAAAAATCTCCTGAAGAGTCATTCTGATCAGTTAAGTTCTAGTGATTGAGGTTTTATTCTATTTGTAGAAAGAAACAGAAAGCCTTGTGGCCTTTCAGTACTTACTCTCCATTTTGAAACGCAACTACACCAACTTCATGCATAACAAAAGGATCTTCTGGTGCAATGCTTAGAGCCTGGCCAAAGAATCTTTCAGCCAACTTTGAATTATTGGTCAATCCATATTCTAATCCAATATACAGCATTGGCAAATGACACCTAAAAATATTTAAAATTTTCACATATTCAACACGAAAATCTTTATAATTCAGTAGAAATTTTACTTTACGTCCTATCTGCAAAATAACTTAAACATAGCCAAAAAGCAGAGACAGCAGGAACACTGCAAGGGGTACTGCTGAGTCCAAAACAAGTCAAAAGAAGTAACAGGAATACCCTGCTCCCCAAAGTGACATTCTTATTTAGTGACCCTAATCTCACATCAAGTTTTATGTAATTCCCCAACTATTAACAAAAGTAGTCCTCAAAGTAAAATACACTTGCTATTTTTATCAATCTAGAACATTGGCAAGTATCAACCTATACTTCCATTAAGCCACATCAAATACCTTTGGACATAAATAGCATGTAAATAATTTTACTTATGAGTTACTTTCATTCTTAGATAAGCATGGGGAAGAAAGCTTCCTTCCTCAGCTGTTCTCTTGGCCTGACTTCCTAGTCCCCTGTTGTATTGGTTAAGATAAACTGCTAGGCAAAAACCACTACACCAACTTCTTTCCCCCCAAAACTTCCAATTATTTTATAATCATAAGCTAGTAACAAGAGGCAAGTAAGGTATTTTTCTTTGGTTTACGAACCAAACGCAGCGACAGTAAAGAGAACAACCCTCCCATGGGGTGGAGCCAACGCCGTACCCTTTCATCAGCTGTGCGGCTGTGAAGTAAGCCGCCATTGCCTGGTCGTGCTCACTCTCCACCGCAAAGGAGTGCCCATACGCTATCCACGCAGGCCCGTAGGTCTTCTCAAGCGTCGTGGCTTTACTAAAATAAGAAAGTTTATTCAATTAACATATTTATCCTTAAATTGTTAATATTATGTACGCTGATGGTTTCAAGCACATTCCAATTAAATAAATGAGCTGTCGATATATTAAACGCTAACATAACATCTGTGTTAATTCATTTGAAATAAAAGAAATGCATAATGGTACAAACAAAATGCTAAGAAATTTTAGGAGCACTCCACAACTTTTTAGGTATTATAGTTGAACCCATTAGCATTCTGTATAGAATTTACAAATCTTACTTAATTCAGGAGCTTCACTTTACAACTTAGTAGGTAAACAGTGGCAGCAGCAACCCTTTAGGGCCTGTGTTGTGCCAGGTACCATGTCAGATGCCTTCTATGCATCACCTAACCCTAATAACTTACAAGATAATTATTTATATTTTAACGATAAGTACACTGACACTGGAAAGACTAACATCCTACAGAAAGGTAGTGAGAGATTCACCCTGGTGCCATTAACTGGACTACACAGGCTGAAAAGGTCAGTCCTCAATCAGTGGCCCACTGGTGACCCACAATAGGAAATAAAGCAAACATCGCAAAACATGGAAAATATGAAAGGTGAGGTTCATAATTCCTAGGAAATTAAGCAAACATCACAAAATGTGGAAAATATAGAGGGTGAGGTTCACAATTCCTAGAATTTTATTTTGTAAGTTTTCTTTCACCCAAGTGTCCCATTTCACTCAAACTAACTCGAAGAACAATTATATCACATATCATCTTCCTGCTCTAGGAAAAAAGCATAAACAAGGTTTTCTAAAATGCTTAACACAACTAACCAGAGACTCTCCCTAATTTCTTCCCAGTGCAGGATCCTTTTGTATGTTATCTTATCAATTTTATTAATAATCCTGGTGTACAAATATTATAGAATTCCCATTTTTAGAATAAATTATAGAGACATTAACTTTCCCAAAGGATTATGACTAATAAGCAGTAAAACTTGGATTAGAATTTAAGTCTGTGTTCCATTTACACTTTTTTCCTTAGATCCAATTTCTATTTTGTTCCTGTGGAGTAAATCACAAGTATCATTACATTTTAAATCTTTAGTAATTAATTCTTCACATATGGACATTTTCCTGTAATTGAATAACTGAATAATACTGGTTAAGTAACTTGATTGTGCTGTATGCAGTTCCTTAAACAAAAACCACAACAGGTCCTTATGTAAGCCAAGAATTCTGTTTTATAGTCACATTTAGTAACCCTAACCTCATGCAAAACTTTATGTAACTTCACAACTATTAACAAAAGGAATTCTAAAAGTAAACAGTTAATAGTATCTCTGTAAAGAAAAGACAGAACCTTTCTAATTATTTTATATTGATCTCTATTATTTCACTTTCTTGTTTATAAATAAAATCTTAAATATAACTTCCTTGTGAACAAGGTCTACACACTGATTACTTTTCTCCTCTTCATGGTATCTTGTAAAGAGCAAGGTGCATAACTGATGCAACTGAACTGAATCTGCCAAATAAAACATTTGTTCTTTGGCACTGCCTTTAAAATACTATTTATTGCATTAAAGCAGATGAGTAAGAACTCTCTTCCTATAGGTTCACTAGAGAGTGGAAAGACAATAAATTCATACCTGAGGTATCTTCTGGCATGTTCATTCTTATGACCAACCATGAGATAATAGCATCCCACTGCAAACCAAGACACCTACAAAGTTCAAAATTTATCATGACTGAAGATCTGAACTTAAGAGTGAAAAATATCTAATAAATTAGGCTAGGGGGGGACTAGTTGTTCCATTCCACATTCTGGTTCAAGTTAAAAATTTCTCCGAAACAGGCTGTCTATTAAGGGTCCTAGACCAAAGGGAACCAAAGTTCCACAGCATTTCCTCAAGGTGCCTTCTACCACTTCCTTGCAGCGCTGAAGTCAAGGTGAGGCACCTGCACACGTCCTATTTCAACTGCAGCTGAAGTCCTGCCCTCAGCTGCACTGTGAGTCTTCCCTGGCTCCATCCTAAGTCTACCAGGTTCTATGTCACTAGTTGACATCTCTTGCACTAGTTTTACCTCTTTATAAGTTATTTTCACCCTGGTCTAGGGTGCAGATTCTGACCTAAGACTTAGACCCTGATTCCTGATTTCTGTCTTTAGGGACACACTTCCTCATTCCATTTTTAATATTTTATTTCTGATCCATGGCAGTGTGGAATACACAGTGATTCCATCAGTGCACAATCCTGCAAGTTACCTTATATATGCAATGTGAGAAAGCTATAAAGCAATAATTAGCATTACCTATAAAAGATAGGAGTATGACTTTGACTTTCAGTATTTTATAATCAGAAAAAAATGAAGATTTTTAAGCTGTGCTTCAATACACTAAAAAAATACCTTCATGGATTGAGAAAGTTAATGCTGCTTCTAATTATCAGAAGCACTAGGAGATTCTGCTCCAACACCTTAAAATAAAACATATTTGCTTAAACTTAAACATAAGCTACTGCCTAAACACTAGTTAAGCATCTTCTTTAAGTTCAAGTAAGAAAAAAATGTTTATATTTACTTACAGGGTTGCTAGGATATAAATCCACCAATTTATGAGAAAGATAGAAAAGTTCTATATTAGGAAAAAAAGAATAAAATTATTAAAATCAAATAAATTTTAAGATAAGACTTTCCTCTAGTTACAACTCTTCACAATCATATAAATTGTGTTCTCACAGAAATGACTGCATTCTTCTCTGTCTAAATACAAAATTCTGAAATACAGAAACTCCAGGGGCAGATGCTATGGCTGTAGCATTCAAATCTCCCCAACCAATTCCCTACCCAGCACCCAGCCCGTAAGTGGGCACTGAGCACTTGCTGAGTAACTAGAGATAAAGCACTTTATGGTCCTTAAGAGGTTATTTTGAAGCACCTCACCTATCTTAAAAGCTCATGTCTCCTTACTCCAGGGGCCTATATGGACCACCGTAATCACCCACAGCCAATATGGTTGACCAAACTGTCAAGTTCATCCAATCAGCCACCTGATTTCCTCTTAAGTAACGCGTGAGTCCTAGCATGGGACGATGATGGTTCCTGCACGCAGGCTTGAATTCAATAGACCAGGGCAGCTGGAGAGTCTGAATCTCCAACAAGCACAGACCACACTTTGAGCAGCAGGGATTTAGAGCTGGGGTAGTGGCAGGCTTTCTTTCCTTTTGAACTGAACTCACTATTCAGTTTAAGAGATTTAAAGGCAAATACAGCCCAAATACAATTCAATGTTTCCAAAATGTTAAAATACAAAAAACATGAGGAAAACAATCTGCCCCTTCCAATTTCTTTAATGTTACTGGCTCTTACCATATCAGTTTGCTTAAGGATTTTACAGAAAAAGAGGGGAAAAAAAAAACAAAACTGCCAACCAACACTTAAACCATAAATTACATTTGAGACAAGGAAGCAGGGATGAGGAAATATAGTGTTTTGTTGAGATAACAGAATAGACCATTGGTCACTCTGATAAGCATTTCTTCTCCCAGTTGTTGTTTTTTACAAGATTTTATTTATTTTATTTTAGAGAGAGGGGAAGAAAAGGAGAGAAATATATATATATCAGATATATCATTAATTGCCTTTCACACATCTCCACCTGGGTGCCTGGTCCACAACCCAGGCATGTACCTGACTGGGAATTGAACTGGTGACTTTTTGGTTCACAGGCCAGCACTCAGTCCGCTAAACCACAGCAGCCAAGTCTCCCAATTGTTACTTTCATTGTAAAACTTCATTATGTTGGGGCCCTGGCTGGTGGTACAGTGAACCCAAAGGTCACTGGTCCAATTCCCCAGCCAGGGCACATAACCAGGTTGCAAGCCAGGTCTCCAGCCAGGTCTGTGGCTGGAGGCAGGTAAGAGGCAACCGTACACTGATGTTTCTCTCCCTCTCTGCTTCTCTCCCTTCCTCTCTCTCTCTCGAAATAATAAATTAAATCTTTAAAAAAAAACAAAAAAAAACCCTTCATTATGTTGTTACCTACAATGTCAATTATCCAGGTCTTATGAGACAAAATGTCAAGTATTAACAGAAAAATTCTTACCATTTGCTTTATTCAGCTCCACAAGTGTGCCTATATGCACAGGTAAACAATTTGCATGGAAAGGATCTTTTTCCATTACTCTGAAAGTTAAAGAAATGCATTACTACCCCAGAATCAGTACATGATAGCATTCGTTATAATTAGCTATGTTTAAGTAGTCATTACAGCATTACATACAATACTGTGGATTATAATCTTGTTTTACTCTTTAATGCCATTATCTTCAGGTTGGTTCAGTTAAAGCCATGGTTAGGTTATGAATAAAAAGGACAATTCTGGTTTATTTGGAAGTAATAAATTTAACATTGTGGGCATAGCGGGTATAATGGGGATAAATGGTTAAGGAAAAAATACAATGAAAAATAAATCTAAAAAAACTGCATATTTACTTTAAACTAATAGAATGTAACATAAAATAAGTAGTCTAATTATTCAGAAGGAGCAAAAACAATGTGAAACATAAAAAAGTTCGGAAGTATTTATCAATTAAATTTTTTGTGAGTTCAAGGATTTAAGCATCCCTAACGATCCATTAAAAACAGTACATGTAATTTAGCAAAACGACAAATTTGAGCTACGTACACTGCAAAATTGTTGTGGGGGAAGATGGCTTGGCTAGTCAGTGACTAAGCACCAGTATTAACAGGATTTTATTAGTCTCTATAAAGAAGAGGTTTATAAAACCATGTGTCAGAATGGTATTTTCAAATTTGCACATTATCCAAGACTGAAATGAGACATATATACCCCCAAGTTAATGGGGTAGCCCTACCAATGTGTACAAACCCGTGTCCCTCTACATGCTCTTTTGAAACAGCACCCACTTTGGTACACTGCAAAGTCGTAAAGGCAACTTCAAATTACTGTCAATTAGTTCAAGATGACTCAGAAGCATGTCTGATGCACTTCTTAGGTAAAATGCACTGAACTCTACACTTCTACACAAACATGAGCGGATATACTTACACAGAAGTAAGCTTGTAACACATTTTAAAATCGCAGTTATAATAATGTCTTTCAGCTAAAGACACTACCACATCCAGATTCTCTTGTAAACCATCTACGGACTTGGGGATGAGAGTTTCACTCGGTTTATTATACTGAAATAGAGGAAAGTCAACATACACTCAATGAGCTATACCAAATCAAAAGGCAGACTCACTTTGATCCAAGTGTTCAATGGATTTACATAAGGACATTTGTGAGCTTCTGGAAACATTAACTTCAAGGCCTATCAATGTTCCTCTTAGTGAACTTAATTCCCTTCTCCATTTTATCACAGAATTCCACAGTAGGAAGTACTTTATAAAGTAAAAGTTCAGGATGCATAAGAAAAGAATCCTCATTTTCATTTATCTCATAGTTCAGTCTTTTAGTATAAAAAGTCCCTGGGAGGAAGACAGATATTTTTGGAAGCTTTTTGAGGAATTATATATATTTTTTCTAAATTTTTATTTCTTGATTTTAGAGAAGGGGTAGGTAGAGAGAGAGAAATATCAATCTGCTGTTCCATTCATTTTATGCATTCATGGGCTGCTTCTTGTATTCACCCTAACCAGGGTTCAAACTCACAATTTTGCAATATCAGGACAATGCTCCAACACGAGTTACCTGGCCAGGTACATGTCTTTTAAATAATATAACTTCATTCTTGCAAAAGTGCTAAATTAATAAAAATTGATTTCTAAAAATTTAACTAATTTTTAGGTTCAATTCCCAGCCAGGGCACATGCCAGGTTGCAAGCCAGGTCTCCAGTCAGGTCCCCAGCTGGAGGCAGGTGAAGGGCAACATGCATTGATGTTTCTCTCCCTTTCTTCCTCCTTCCCTTCCCCTCTCTCTAAAAATAATAATTCTTTAAAAAAATTAACCAGTAAAAGAATAGTAGCCAAACTGAGTGAAAGAAGATACTTATGTAATGTAAATACTGTCTTGTACTTACCTTTTTTAGTTTGTTCTCAAATAGAAAACGTAGCAATTCCTGTTCTTCAGTACAGAGCTTGCTAAGAGGCAATGATTCAAGAAGTTCTTTTTCTTCAATACATTGAAAAAAAAAAAAGGATGTCCTCACATTATTGATGAAGGAAGAAAAGTCAGCAATGAAAAATATTCATCTATAGTTCTTAGTCTGAGTAAATCCAACTCAAACAAGAAAATGACAAGATCAAAATGTACCAGAGGACACTAGGACAGTGGTTCCAGGACCAGGTGATGAGAACTCCCTGGAGGATTCTGCCATGAAGCCTCCCAGGTGGCCCTGGTCACCAGACTGACGAACCACCAGGCCACTTTCCAACCTCAGCACTTTCGCACTCTGTGTCAACAGCTCTCCGCTGTGTTGGCTATCCTACGTGCCACTGGGTATTTAATGAGACCTCTGCATCCACCTACCAGCAAGCAGTAGCAACCTCCCACCTTATCCTCATGTTACATCCATCAAAAATGTCTACAGATAATCGCTCAATGTCTCCTGGGAGGCAAAATCACCCTGTCTGAGAACTGCACTAGGTTAAACTATATTTGAATCCCATTAATAGAACATCCCCATTTTGTCTCTCTTGTTCATCCACCTCACTTCACTGCCAGAGCTCTAGGTCAATGGTTCTCAGACCTTTTTGTACCTCACGATCCGCTGGGAGCTTTAAACTATGCCACAGCCTCCCACCAGAGATTCTGATCCAACGGGTCTGGAGTTGGGACCTGAACACTGAGGTTTTTAAAGCTCCTTGGAGATTTAAATCTTGGTTTGTACAACCTCAAATCACTTCTCAAAAACATGGCCTCATCACATCACAATCCCTAGAAATTCTGACTGCAACAGGCAGTGCAAAATACTATATTCTGTAATGTGCTTCATATTTGAAGACATTAAGGAAGTTAATAGGTACAGAGCCTGTCCTTGATTATACAGATTTCAGAGGGAAAAAAACAACAAAGAATATCAATTGTGCTAAATATAAAAACACCTGAGTTTCCAAACCTTCTTGGGCTGTCAACATGTGGTGTGACGTCAAAAGATCAAAGGCTTCAAAACAGTAGACATCGAGCTTCAAAGCTTCTTTATAGCTATAGGTAGCTAGCGTTCGGTTATCTAGAGCATCATAGATTTTCCCTCGTAAAAGACAAATAGAACTCTTTATCTGCTGGAAAAATATGATGAGTCACATACTAAGTCAATACTTTTAAACTTAATCTATCAAAAATCTGGTATGATTGAAGGCTGAGACTTTTTACATCTCAATGGATTTTTCCATCCCACTGTGAGACACAGTACAAATAGAAACATGAAGGCAAATAAGACGTCTCTAGTCTATTGTCCCTAGGCTATCCTCACCTCAATAAATCTCTGTACTGCAGATGTCGCTGCTACTTTCTTCATTACTTGTTCTGTCTCAGATAGGGTAACGATTTAGAGACAGCAAACATATTAAATCAAACTTTACTACAATTTGATGGGTAGATCTCAATGAAAGGATCTGGAAGCACAGTGGTTAGGAGCATGACTCTGTGGAATTGGACAGACTTGAGTATAAATCCCAGGTCCAACATGTACTAGTGACCTTGGACAAGTGATATAACCTCTCTTGACCTCGGTTTCCTTTTCTCTAACTTACAGGGCTCTGTGAGGAGTAGAGGTCATACTGTCTGTAGAGCTAGCACATGGTAAGGTTACTCCACTGTTATCATTAACAAGAGAAAAAAGAAATCTGTTGATGTTCCTGACTCTGAACCTCAAGAACCACGTAATGTTTAATGTTGATCCAGAGAGGGGAAGCTAAAATTGGTAGAGATGAAGATTTATCATAAAATCAAAATTTAAAAAATACCAGAGGATCTTATGAGAGAATTATAGACCTATGCAGTTTCCAATGAGTTATTTTAAAAATATCATAAAACAAGTAATGCATTACAAATACTTCTTAGCAGATAAGTTAATGGAATAAGAGGTCCAAAAATAATAATACCAAGTTCTCTTATAAATGCATTTCTTAGTAGAAGAATAAATGTGTATTTTTTAGCACATAAATAGACAAACAGTCCATTAAAAAAAAAAAGTGCCCTTGCTGGTGGCTCAGTGGAATGGCACCAGCCTGCTAACGCAAAGGTTGCTGGTTTAATTCCCAGCCAGGGCACATAACCAGGTTGCAAGCCAGGTCTCCAGCCAGGTCCATAGCTGGACGCAGGTGAAAGGTAACCATACATTGATGTTTCTCTCCCTCTCTGCCTCCCTCCCTTCTCTCTCTCTAAAAGTAATAAATAAAATCTTTTTAAAAAAAGTAACAGCAAGAGAAAACATCTAAAAATGTATAGTGTTCCTGCATTTTTGAGGTGAAAAGTAACCAAGTTCCTTAATATTATAAAAAAATAACTTGAAAAATGGGAAAATTGATGGATAACAGCTAAACAGTTCAAGGTTACTTTCTGAAGTACAGTAACAACAATGTTCTAAAATTGATTGTGGTGAAGGTTGTACAGCTCTGTGCATATACTAAAAGCCAAGCAACTGTATACTTTAAGTGAATGAATTGCACAGCATGTGGATTCATTCTTTAGAAAACTGTTAAAAAGAAAGAAAGAAAAAAAAAAAAGAGTAGCAGTCCAGATTAATAATGACTGTGGATTCTATTACTAATGTGGATGTCATTTATTATTAACCTTTGCCTGCAAGAGCTTTGCAATTTTATGCATATAGGAATTATACAACCAGAACATCCAAACTATCATAAATAGAAACACTAATCCGCTCTCTAGAAAGAAACAATCTAAGGTAATCAAAGTTTCTGGGGGTAGGTACAAACACAGTTGAAACACAATAAGGATAAAAATTATTCTGCCCATGGGGAGTAGTTTAAGGCATCAAATATGAGAAGGAAGATCTCAAGTCAGCTTTAATTCAGATTAAAGCAACTGAGAACATAATCAGTTTCCAAATGATAGCTCCGAAATGTCTCAGAATCTTTTTGGGTTTCAGTGGATAAATTAAACAAGTTGGCAACCAAACTATTTTAACATGGTTATACTCAAGTAAAAGAAAATGATTTATTCTTGCTTTGCTGTGTGGTTGATTCTTATCAATACTGAAACATGCTCATTACAGTATTACTTACTGAGGACTGTGACATTTCCCAGTCATTGGAGGGGTCTTTCAAGCCACTTTCATCCTTTAAGTACTTCTCAAATAGTCGTCTGTTGATTGGCTCCTCCATATCAAGGATGTCAAGAGCCTGCTGATGCTCTTTCGCAGCATACTATGTAGAAAACAGAAATACTGTTCATCAGCCATGACTTCTAACACCAGATATAAACACAAATACTATAGATTTTAAAAGGGTAATGAATATTATACCCATTCATTACTTAAATCTAAAATGTCTAAAGCAGAACTTTCTTCATGCATGTAATTGGAGAAGCAATATTTTATAGCAAATAATAGTGAAGAAAAAAATATTTCCTCAAGGAATATTAATCTGCCAAACTCCATCATAAGCATTCTCACACATATGTGAGGGATGTACAACATTCATGTAATTAAACTTTTAACCATAAAAAGGAAGCTGAGAGCATACTTACATGGCATCTAGCTGCAAGGTAGCGGCATGATTCATACAACTAGGAAAGAAATTAACTTATTAAAATCGTGGTCAAGATAATATGCATTTTCATTCTAAAAAGAAAATTACAAGGATGAAATAAAGAAATCTATACTCATAATTTCTCCTTTTACTCTTGCAAAAAAAATAATCCAGTCCTTTTAATCCATAGTCATCATAAACATACTGCTTTATCCTAGTGGCACTGAGGATTCAAAAAGGAGTAAGAACCTTCCCCTGTCACAGCAAGGGACACACAAACACAGCACAGTTTCTTTCACAAACTATGGAAGAAGGCATAAAAAGCACCAGCAACTTGAAGAAGAAAAGATCTGCAGGGAAGAAGGTAAATGGGGAGAGGTCGGCATCCCAGGCACTGAGCCTGTATCACTGCCACATGTCTAAAGAAATACAAGTAGCCAGCGTGACTGGAGTATTTGTTACATGTACTGATGATGGTGGAAAGTTAGAAGTAGACTAGCAAGAAATCATAAAGGACCCTGGGAGGCTATTAATGCTAATGCATCTGGTTTTATCCTGTAGGAAATAAGTCACTGAGCGATACTTGAGTGACAGAAACCAGATCTATGTTTTGGCAAGACCACCCCTGTGATAGTTTAAAAGATGAACTAAAGACAGGGAAGGTGGGAAGTGAGAAGTGGGAAAGATATTACTCGAGAAAAGAGACATGAAGAGAGACAAAACCAACAAAACAGACAAATTAAAGGCCTGACATGTATAAGTGGTAATGAGATAGAAAGGACTATCCGTAATTTCAGAGCTATTTGGAAAACAGAATTTTCAAAACTTTGTGACTAGAGGTGGAGGAAAAAACAAGGTGACTGAGACTAGGAATAGGTAACTTGAATCCTTTTAAATAATTTTGACATAAATAAGCGCACACCTATAGTATTAATGACATTTTTTTTAAGTCTTGGGCTGGTGGCACCATGGATAAGGCACTGGTCTGCAAACCCAAAGGTCACTGGTTCGATTCCCAGTCAGGGCACAAAATCAGGTTGCAAGTCAGGTCTCCAGCCAAGTCCATAGCTGAAGGCAGGTAAAAGGCAACCATACATTGATGTCTCTCTCCCTCTTTCCCTTCCCTTCTCTCTAAAAATAATAATGTTAAAAAATAATAATGTTTAAAAAAAAAAAAGTCTTGGAAAGCTTTAAAGTCCATACAATCACTTACTTTGTCCAGTTTTCGTGACCGAAGTGCATGAGCTGCTCTATGATATTGTGCTGTCAGGTAAAGACATTGAGCCAACCAATAAATGTCCTGGGGTTCCTCTGGAGGGAAAAATTACATAAGTGGTCAGAGGTGCAAGGTAAAATGGAAAGATTTTTTAAAATAGAGAAATCAAGGAAAAAAGTTATAATTTGTGACTTACCATGAGAAAGTGAAGCGACTTTATCTGCCCAAAACAGAGCACTTTGATACTGTTGCTGTATTTAAAAAAAAAAAAAAAAAGGGATGACTGCCCTGTTATTTCAACATTTAAACAGATATCTAATGCAGTAACTTTTTACATGCAATAAGGGGTCTATCAATCAAATCTTTATCTTACATCTCAGCTGGGTGAGTTTTAATTCAATGGTACAATTATTTTAAATACTGTAGATCATTGATGAATACACGGAAAAAGTCAGTTCAAAAAAGATAAACTTATACACTGCAGAATGTTTCAGCAGGCACTGCCACAGAACCAAAGAAATAGATCAATGGAAATAGAATCCAGAACCCAGAAATAAATCCTCACTTACAGTCAATTAACCTATGACAAAGAAGGCAAGGATATACAGTAGGGTAAAGATGGTCTCTTCAACAAGTGGTACTAGGAAAAAATGAACAGACACATGAAAAAAAAAAAAAAAAGAACTCAGACCATATACAAAAATAAACTCAAAATGGATTGAAGACTTAAATATAAGACCAAAAACCATCAAATTCCTAGAAGAAAACATAGTCAACTCTTTGACACCACTTAAAGCAATATCTTTTTGATAAGTCATGGGCAGGGGCAACAAAAGAAAAAAAAAATAAAATAGGACTACATCAAACTAAAGTTTTTGCACAGTGAAGGAAATTAATAAAACAAAAACCAACTTACTAAATGAAAAAAGATACTCACAAATGTTATTGAGTTGGCCAAAAAGATTGGTTTATTTTTTTCCGTAAGATGGCTCTATTGGCACTTAGTTGTCTTTAACTTTATTCGAGACAACTTTGTTGTTGTATTGTGACAGCTGTCATATCAGCATGAATTAAAAAAATAAAAATTAGTGAACTTTAATATAGTCATTTTAATATTGAAGATGGAAGAAAATAAGTAACATTTTTGGCATATTATGCTTTTATTTCAAGAAAGAGAAAAACACAACTGAAACACAAAAAAAGAAGATCTGTGCAGTATATTAAGGTGCTGGACTGACTAAATGTGTCAAAAATGGCTTACAAGGTTTTGTGCTGGAGATCTCTCATTGGATGATGCTTCACGGCTGAGTACACCAGCTGAAGTTGATAGCTATCAAATTGAGATGTTAACTGAGAACAATCAATGTTGTACCATGCAGAAGATAGCCAACATACTCAAAATATCCAAATTAATAAAGATATTGGTAAAAATGAAAAACAAGTCTTATTTTATGGAAAAAAACACATCAACTTCTGGCCAACAAAATAATCTAAGGAACTCATACAACTTAACACCAAAAACATAAATAACTGAATTTAAAAATGGGCAGAGGACTTGAATAGACATTTCTCCAAAGAGGATAATATAGATGCCTAATACACATATGAAAAAATGCTCAACATCACTAATCATCAGGGAAATGCAAGTTAAAAGCAAAATGGGATATCAACCTCACACCTGTCAGAATGACTAGCATAAATAATACACGAGAATGTGAAGAAGATGGGAACCTTCATACATTGTTGATAGGATTGCAAATTGGTGCAGTCATTATGAAAAATAGTATGTAGTTTCCTCAACAAAATTAAAAATAGAACTACCTTATGACCCAGCAACTCCACTTCTGGGTCTTTATCTGAAAAAAAACAAAACACTAATTCAAAGAGATACATGCACCTTTATAATCATTTCAGGATTACTTACAATAACCAAGATATGGCAGCAACCTAGTGTCCATCAGTAGATGAATGCAAAAAGAAGATACAGGGATGTGCGTGTGTATATTACTCAGCAATAAAAAGGAACGAAATCTTGCCATTTGCAACAACGTGTATGGACTTAGAGGGTATGATGCTAAGTGGAATAAGTCAGACAGAGACAAATATATGATTTTACTTATAAATGGAAACTTAAAGAAAATGAACAAACAAAACAGAAACAGATTCATAGAGAACAAGCTGATAGTTGTCAAAGAAGTGACAGGATAGGAAAAAAATTTTTAAACCAGAAAAAATTGTACCTGCATATATCTAAAACAGTAGATAATTTAAATGATTATTTTGCAATATCTAATCATTAGCAATGGTTTTCAATTTTTCTATAATCTTGCCTTAGTCCTCCTGGAGGCAAACTAGGAACTCAGTTGTCAAGCTAGGAGGAAGAGGAGGAATGCTTATGAGGTGGTTACAAATCTACTCCAAGTAGCAAGTGCCCCACGTGGGGAAACCAGGCCTGTCTCATTCCTCACTGCATCCCTAGTGCCAAAGACAAAGTGTTCAGGAAGCACTTGTTCAAATGATTTATGGTAAACCAAAATACAGCCTGCTAAAGTAATGGAAATGGTAGCATCATTTCTTTTTTCTTTTTAAGATTTTATTTATTATTTTTAGAGAGAGGGGAAAGAACAGCGGCAGAGTGGGAGAGAGATGTCAATGTATGGTTGCCTTTTACCTGCCTCCAACTATGGACCTGGCTGGAGACCTGGCTTGCAACCTGGTTATGTGCCCTGGCTGGGGAACTAAACCAGCGACCTTGGGGTTCACAGGCTGGCGCCTTATTCACTGTGTCACCAGCCAGGGCTTGGTAGCATCATTTCACAACCAGATCTGAACATGTCACATTGAACATACTTTTCTCTCCCTTTCTTGGGTTTCAAATTTATTGGGAGAATAGACATTTTACTACAATTTGACATCAGCCCTGACAAGCGTTGGTTGAGCGTGGTCCCACAAAGCTAAATATCCCCAGTTTGATTCAGATCACGGCACATGCCTGGGTTGCCGCTGGTCCCCAAATGGGCTGCGTGAAAGAGGCAACCCATGGATGTTTCTCTCACACAACATGTTTCTCTCTCTTTCTCCCTCCTTTCTCTTCTCTAAAAATAAAATCTTATGGACAACGGGTGGGAACGACTTTGGGGGGAATGGGTGGGTGGGGAGGGGGACAGAGGGGAGCAAAAAGGGGATGGGTGTAATACAACAATAAATTTTTTTAAAAGGAAAATATTAAAATAAAATCTTAAAAGAAAAAAGTTAAGTGGTACCATAGATTAAACTGATGCTGTTGATTTGGGAGACACTCCTTAAGTGCTGTTTGCTGTTCACCAAGGGCAGTGCAGAGAACACAGATGTAGTTAAATGTATTGATGTGAAACGTTTGTTTATTCACTTACATTCGGCTAAATGAGAATAAAAATTTCTAGAAAATTTTCTATTAGGGAGCTAAATTCAAAGGCCACCCTGCAACTTCCCTCCTAAGATGATAATTCTTCGACTTCCACTTAGCACTAAGTCTGTATTGAACGGCTAAGGTGTGCCCAGGAGTTAGGCCGGCTGCAGCGCCGGGTCTTAGGCACCCCTAAGGCTCACGCTGCGTTTCGGTGGCTTTCATTTTCAGGGTTACTCGTCCTCCCAGCTGCAGAGAGGGCTGGGGGGCTGGCTCCCGCCCTGTGGGTGTTTCACCCTAGAAGCCAGACCCGGCCAGGCATTGCACCACCAAACCCCCGACCGCAGTTATCCTTGCGGACAAGGGCTCAGAAGAGGTTCCCCTCACGAATCCCGGGGCCCTTGCTCCCCGAGGCGGGCTACCCACCTGGTCCAGGTACTGCCGGACGCGCTTCCGCAACCGCTCCAAGTTCATGGCCCAGCGGCCGGAAGTCCGGCCGTGCTCCCTCAGCAGCCCCGGCGCGTACTGTCCTTCCCGCTGCCGGCTGCGGGCTGACCAGACCCTGACCACAACCCTGCGCTGCGATCTTCCGGAGACCAGCCGAACAGTCCGCGCGGCGTTGCACCCTCCCGGGTTCTTCCGCTCCCGGCCAAGTCCCTTCCCGGAAGTCCTCCGCAAACTTGTCCCCTCCGACGCCGGAAACGGGGGGCGCGCCATTGGTTCCGAGACGCTCTCTATGCTCCTGGGCTGCCGGGATAAGGTGCGTGTCTTTGACCCACTTTGTCTTAGTCTCGAGTTCCCTACTCCGCGCATTTCATTTACGTGTCCTTGCGTCGTTTGCACGTTAACTCGTCCTCACTGGGGCGCTGGCACCCCTGGTTCGGGCGTGGTTCGAGTTCAATCCCATTTACCTCCTGTGTTTTTTTCTCCTGTGTAGAAGTAACAGTACCCCTCTCAGAGGCTGGTTAAGAGAGTTAAATGAACACACACAGGAGATGTATACATTTTTACTATTCCCATCATACCCAAGTGTCTTTGGTTGTCTTGGCGAGCAAATCCAAAGGCTTCTTCCTCAATCTCAGGTAAAGAACAATGATCAAAAATAAGTTTAAGGCCTTGGCTGGTGGCTCAGTGGATAGGCACCGGCATGCGAACCCAAAGGTCGCAGGTTCAATTCCCAGCCACGGCACGTAACCAGGTCTCCAGCCAGGTCCGTAGCTGGAGGCAGGTGAAAGGCAGCCACACATAGAAGCCTCTCTCCCTCTCTGCTTCTCTCCCTTCCCCTCTCTCTAAAATTAATAAAGTCTTTTTTTAAAAAATGTTTAAAAAAGAAAACTGATAAAACTTTGAGTCCGTACAATGGGATATTGTTCAGCAGTAAAATTGAATTATGTTGGCACATGCTGCAACCTGCATTACGCTTCGTGAAAGAAGCCAAGTCACAAATGACCGCATATTGAATGACTCTGCTACAAAGGTTCTCTCATCCATCAAACCCTACTCAGCCTCCTGTATCAGGAAAAGCACTGAATTCTTTTTTTTTTTTCACTAGACTTCATGTTCCTTTAAACATTGTCCAATCTTAGAAGAATTCTTTCAGTTTAGCCAGAGTCCCTCTCCTATATGTGCCCAATTTCTCATTCCTCGTTATTCCTTAGGTGATGTCTCATCGACCTGGCTTGCCAGACAGAATTGGAGGGCAAATACTGGGGAAGAATGTGAGAAGAGGAAAATAGATAGAATTTCCTCTATCAGTTAAACCACCCTTGAGTTTGTAAACATTTAGCAGGGATCTAATTTTGTTTCCTAATCTCCAATCACTACCTAACATGGGCCTCACCAGGCTAATGTTAAGATGTTGGCAGGGCTGTTTTCCTTCTAGAGACCACCAGCATTTCTTGACTCAGGGCTTCTTCCTCCATCTTAAGTACCAGCAGAGTAGCATCTTCCAGTCTCTCTCTGATTCTGGCTCTTGCTCCTGCCTTTGTTCTTTCTCTTAAGGACCTTGTGATTACATTGCACCCACTGGAATAACCCAGGATGATTGACTCATTTAAAATCTTTAATCAAGCCCTGGCTGGTGTGGCTCAGTGGGTTGAGCACCAGCCTGAGAACTCAAGTATTGCTGGTTCCAGTCCCAGTAAGAACACATAACCAGGTTGCAAACCAGGCCTCCAGCCAGGTCTATAGCTGGAGGCAGGTGAAAGGCAACCATATATTGATGTCTCTCTCCCTCTCTGCCTCTCTCCCTTCCCCTCTCTCTGAAAATAATAAATAAAATCTTTAAAATAAAAAACTATATAAATTTTAAAATAAATGAAATCTTTAATCACATCATCAAAGTCCTTTTTTCCATTTGAGGTATCATAGTCATAAGTTTGGGAATTAGCCTTGGTTACCTTGGGGACTGTTATTCTGCCCACCACATTATCTAGTCAAGTCAGCCACCCAAAGTCATGCTTTTATTACAAGTTATATATGCACACACACATACAGATGGATCAGAGAAAACTAACCATTCCTACTGGAAATCTACTCAGAAGTACATGGACATGGACTACCTTTTCCAGGACCACCTCTTCTTTCCAACAAGTGATTTATCTATTCCTTATTGGAAGGTAGACAGAGGGTAGGGAGAGCAGACCTCTAAAATGCAGCCAAGTGGCAGAAGAGTAATAAAACTGACGGCCAAGGAAGCCGTAGGGAAAAACTCAGAACCATCTTGCAGGACCACACCATGAGGGTGGCAACAAATGTGCTGTCTTGTGAGAAATGGGGCACTGGAGCTAGACTGCTTTGGGGAAGTTTTTCAGCCTCTCTGTCATTTTCCTCATCTGTAAAATGGGGATGATAATAGCTCTTACATCGTAGGATCTATTGATTCCCTGTAAATTATTCTTCATTTCAGTTAGTGTAGCCTTCATTTCTGACTGGTTCTTTGTTATGGTTTCCATGTCCTTTTTTTATGCTGTTGAAGTTCTCACTAAGTTATTGAGCATCCTTATAACCAGTGTTTTGAACTCTGTATCTGGTAGGCTGCCTGTCTCCATTTTGTTTAATTCTTTTTCTGGAGTTTTGTTCTGCTCTTTCATTTGGGACATGCTTCTTTGTCTCTCATTAGGCTGCCTTCCAGTGTTTGTTCCTATGTATTAGGTAGAGCTACTACATCTCTTGGGCTTGGTAGACTGGCCTAATGTAATAGATGTTCTGTAGGGTCCAGTGACACAGCTTCCCCAGTCATCCAAGCTAGGCACTTCAGGTGCGTCTCCCTCCATGGGGGCTGTGCACACACCCCTTGTTTTCGCTGAGATTTGATTGTTATTGTCAATCGGAGGGATTTACCCCCAAACTGGTCATCTGTAAGGACTGGCTGCAACCAACAACCGCTGTGGAGGATCAGCTGCAGGAGCGCATTCCACAGAGCAGGACTTCAGGGAACTCTGGTGCTCACTCAGTTTACCCCTTGAGTGTATTGCTTGCGAAGGTGGTTGGGTGGTATTTTGACATGGTCTGAAACTGTACACTAGGTGTGCTGTCTCTGGAGCCTCCTGGGAGATATAGGCCAAGGTCGGCCACCACCTGTGTTTTGCCCGGGGACAGCTGGCATGAACTACAAAGCAGTCCGCAGATGTCTACTACGTGGAGGTGCCCAAGCAAGGCCAAGCTGTGAACCAAGACTGGCTGCTGATAGTGCCAGGCCTGAGTCCACTTATCATGAGGTACAGGGCACACTGAGGCCAGGTGCTGCTTGAGAGATTTTAGGAAAGTCCGAAGCATGAGCTCAGACAAGCCAGTTGTATGGAAAAGCCACTGGAAACAGCTTAGGTAGGCCTGCAGGTTGGGTGAGGAGAGTCCTCATGGAATCAGCAGAGGGGAACAGTGTGAGCCAGGTTGAAGGAGACTCAGATATGCAACCCCTCTCCACCGACCCCACACCAGCTCCGTGTGACGGGGCTTCAAAACAGGGCCTCTGCCAGCACTTTGGTCTGACAGAAAGTTGCCCCCCTCCCCCAGCTCTTGCCCTCATGCCAGCTAATTCTCTTTTTCCCTGTAAGTCCTTTGCGCCTTTCAAGTTGATGTCCCAGCTCTGGAGTTCGGAAGGAGGGAGGCCAAGTAGTCTGTGCTCAGGTCCCTTAGGGGAAACTTCCTGGGACTCTTGCAGCCCTTCAACTCACTCAGCCACAATCCCTGCTGGTTTTTACTGCCAGAAGTTATGGGGACCTTCTTTTCCTGGCACTGGGCATCTTGGTGTGAGGCAAGTACCCCCTGCTCCACGGACGGCACCTTCACAGCCAAGATATCCCCCCCAGTTTTTAATCCACCACACATGGATGTGGGGCCAGCCTGTTCTGCATCTCTGCCCCTCCTACCAGTCTTGATGTGGCTGCTTCTTTAAATCTTAGTATAGGACTTCCATTCAGCTAGATGTCAGGTGGTTCTGAATAATGGTTGTTCTGTAGGTTAGTTGTAACTTTGATGTGGTTGTGGGAGGATGTGAGTACTGCATTCACCTATGAGGCCATGTTTACGGGAATCTCAACATTATAGTATTAATGGCATTTATTAGCAGTGGTGGTAGTAGTAGAAGTTTTGATAACAGTCTGAGAGAGACAAACTAGTAGCATGGAAATCTGTCTTAGCCATTTCTCCGAGTCTGTCTTAAAATTAGACGGTTTGATCCAGTGCTATTTAAGGTATCTGTGCCAAGACAGTTCTTGTTTCCCTTCTGGCCTGCTCAACTCCATGGGGCTAAAAAGCAGGTTGCCACACAAAGTTTCTGGGAGTTGAGATAGGCTTGGAGCTTCTCTATAGTAGTAGGATTTACCAGGCAATTTGTCATACCTAAGTTCATGCTTAGAGTTTTACTGAATATTTTTTCACTAAATTATATATCCTAGTTAAAGTCATTTTATCTGTTTGAGACGAGTAATTAGTAAAATCACAAATGTAGCCTAAACTTTTCTTCCCATCAAACTCATTTTTAAAAAGGCGAAATAAAATAATGAGCTTTGTTTGAATTACAAGGCCTTAGTAATTGAATCAGGTTGACGTGACCCAGATGTACTCGAAGTTCATACATCTTTTATTTCATTCTGTGTAAAGCTCTCCGAACATCTTCATGTCTCAAAAGCTTTGTTGTAAAAGGATTTAATAAAGGAAACATATACCCTTGAGGGTGCAAGTTATCACTTTTTTTTTCAGTTTATTCTTTTCTGTTGTTGATGCAGCTCCATAATCATCTTTCCTGCACTCAAATCTAGATGATTGCTGTGACATTTGACTATCTAAAGAGTCTAAACCTTGGAGTGTTTCATTTCAAGGTCCCAAGAATTATTAAGTAATAACTAATATCCATATGAAACTTCCCTCTTTTCAAAGTACCTTCCCATGTAGCATGTCATACACCTCGCATTTTCCTGTGTTTGTAGTAACATCTGCCATACTATGTGGGATAGGACTGAGCCTCAGAGATTTGCTGACATGCAGCACCAGGTGGCTTTTTCAGGTCACCCCATTGAAGGGGAGTGTAAGGTTCTTGGCTCTAGTAAAATTCTATTCATGGGTCCTTGAATGTTCTAGTTAATATCACTTCCCATTTCAAATGTTGTTGCTGAAAATATTTATAAGCTACATCAGTTTCCTTCAACAAGTTGATACATGTGGTAGAAGAAATGTAATGATGGAAGGTTTAACCTGAGGAACTTCATTCTAAGATTAGTGATGATGATGTGGCAGTAGGTCCTACTGGAAACAAAAGGGGGAAAAAACACAAGAATAAATCAGGTGGCTGCTATACACTAAACACTTGTGTCTCCCTTGCTTCACATTCATGTTGGAACCTAACAAAATTGGGTATCGCTAATGGCTGCTCCTGACTTGACCTCTGGGAGATGACCTGCTGTTGCCCAGCAACTCCAGGCCAGCCTCAGCCAGGCCAAAAGGCAGACTTGTCAGCTATCCAGAGCTCTCTCTCTTCCTCCTCCACTTCCTCCCCCCCCTTCTTCCTCTTCCTCTTCCCCTCCTCCATCCCCCTCCTCCTTCTTCAGTTTTCATGGTGGCATTGAGAAAGTGGCATGACCTCCCCTCCCCTTAGATGTTCCATTGCTTCGTAGCCCTCACAGGTCCTGGATACAATGGCCATCCAGCTACTGCTTGGTTGGTTGACCACACTGGACTCCTACTATAGAAAACACAACTCATTTGTCTTTCTGGAATAACAATTTAATCTGGATTTGACTTTTCCCCCTGCCTTTCATGGTTTGTGTGATCACCATCTGGGAACTTTCTAACTACACACTCATCTTCAGGGTTCTAACAAGGATGTTAAGTAAAATAATAGCCAGTGCCTGCAGGGCTCACCTGATTCACCAGGTGCAGGGATAGTTGCATTTCTTAGGCAGCAGGAATTCAAGTTGTACAACCATGGTAGGTATTTGGAGGAGGGTCACAATAGCCCATCAACTTGCTCCCTTCGCACCTATACCCCTGACCTGAATGTACTAATCAGATGCCACCACTCAGGTGTCTGCTAGAGACCACTTGCAAAGCCCAGCAGAGTGACGGGCCATTGGGCAGGGTGACCTACCTTCTGCTCCTTAAATAGCCTATTTTTCTACAGGAGAAATTTCTGCTGCCTTTCAAATGGAACAATGAAGAATCATGTATAAAAAGAGAACAGGCCCTGGCTGGTGGCTCAGTGGATAGGCACCGGCCTCTGAACCCAAAGGTCTCTGGTTCGATTCCCAGGCAGGGTACATAACCAGGTTGCAAGCCAGATCTCCAGCCAGCTCCATAACTGGAGGTAGGTAAAAGGCAATCATACTTCTCTCCCTTTCTCTCCCTTTCTTCCTCCCTCCCTGCCCTTCTCTCTAAAAATAATGAATAAAATCTTAAAAAAAAAATAAAAGAGAGAGAGAGAACAGGACACTGATACCAGTCAAGTCACATTTTGTATTAGACAATAATAAATTTCCATAGAAGGAGTTCTAAACTCTTAACCCATGATTTTTCTGATATGTTAACTAGTCTGAAGTCAGCCAAATACTAAAGAACAGCTGCCTATTGATATTCTTACCCAATACTAAGTTTTGTGGATTTGCATATGTATAAGTCTCTGTTTTTCTGGGTTTTTTGTTGTTGTTGTTGTTGTTGTTTTTTAAATGAATCCCTTCCTTCAACTAGTCCATGAAATACAGCCAGGAAAAGAAGGCATGGATTTTGAGTATGACCAGAATATTAAACATCAAATAGTTTCTCAAGCATTGAAATTACTCTGAAATAAGGAGAGAACAACACTACTGCTCATTGAATTGAGAAGTGATGTGATATTGTTACCACAGGAGAGTAATTTAAAGAATTGGTAGATCCTGGTTAGCTGAAAAAATATTGAGGGTTCGAAATAATTATGAAGAAGTCAGTGATTTGCAAACATGTCGGTTTTCCTTTTCTGACAGTTCTATAAATTTGGTAATAACGTCTATCCAAACATGAAACCTCAGTTTACTCTGCATTTCTCCAAGTCTTGATGTGCTCACTGCAGGATAAGTTGCCTGTGCAGTGTCGTCGAGCTAACCCGTCAAACACAGCTAAAATGAACTGTTGAACCGATATGACTTCGGGTGTCGGGCTCATTAGTGACTCTACCTGTGGGGTTTTAAGGCAAAGGCAAGTTCTGGGGTAGACATTTGGAGGTAAATGATCCTCTCTGAGTCTTCAGAGAATTGCTGATTGCTTGCATCTGTGACCCTATGTTCACCAGCGTACTGGAAAATGTATTACTTCTTTGTTGGCTGGCCCCTCGTAGTTGGGTGTATTTGCTATGTCATTTTGAGCATATTTTCATGATGGAATACTGTTGGTTTATTTATTGATTTATTCCGTTGGTCAAAATTAGGGCATGTGATTGGGGGCATTTCCAGGTCAGTGGGAGTCACAGCTAATTCATTCCTGTGGGACTTTACAGGAACACCAGTGTCATTGTTAAGAAACGTCCAAACATGTAGAGAATTTTTATGAGTTTATCTGAGCTGAATTGATGATGATTGCTGGGAAGCAAAATCACAACGGATTGAGAAAATGCTCCAGAGAATGACAGTTTTGCAGCATATTTTGTATACATTAAAATCAAAGGAAGAGATATTGGGAGGATTAGATGAAATTCATTGATGGTAGATTAAGGGGAGGGGAGAAATCAAAGCGGGGGTTGGGGGCAGATGTCCAGGATTGGATAAACAGCAGAACAGACAAGGCATACATCTTTTGCATGGGTGCAGCCAGGATAGTAAACAGTTAACACTTACAGCACAGAGAGGTGGCATGCCAGAGGGAGATAACACGATAACAAACAGGGGCTTGTGATCTGTGCTCTGGTGCCGGCCCTGGTTGTGGCTTGAGGGGTCTGGAAAAAATAACTGTCTGACATTTCAAAGATATCTTAGATGCAGAAGGGCAATAGACAAGCTCACTTAAAGTGAAGTTGGCTCCTGTTGAGGAAGCTACAAGCCTAGAACACAGCTACCCACCATGACCCCACACTTAGTTAGGAATTTTAAAAATTTAAATGTCTTGGGATGTCATTGGTTAATAGGGTCATATAGGTTTCAAGTGCACATTTCAGTGATGTATGAACTGTATATTGCATCGTGAGCCCACACCCAACGTCAAATCACCTTCCGTCACCATATATTTGGTATCTTTGCCCTTTATTACACACACACACCCCCGCCTCCTTTTTCTCTGGTTACCACCACACTGTTGTGTGTGTTTATGAGTTTCAGTCTTATATCCCACATATATTAGTTAGGAATTTTTATGTTCAGACTGTGGTTACTTTCAATTTCTGAGCTTGTAAGGCTGGCCATGCAGGTCTCCTCCGAGCTTGTCAGGTTTAGCATAGGGCTCCTTCTGCTTCCACACTGGTGATTACCGGGGAGCCATCTTGCTGGGCAACTGGCGTTGAAGCTTGGGAAAATGGCACCCTGATCCATCAGCAAGCTGTTCCCTCTGTGAACGGGCAGCTTCTCAGGGAAAATGCCCTCAGGTTGGGGGAGAGGGCGGTGGGTGATCTTATCCTGCCTGAAGGGGAAGTTCAACTACGTAAAGGGATGCCTGGAGAGGCTTTACCATGTCTCTGTGTCCAACCTTCACCTCCTGAAACTGCAACATTAATATGACTGCAGGCCCTGGCTGGCGGCTCAGTGGATAAGGCATCGGCCTGTGAACCCAAAGGGCACTGGTTCCATTCCCAGCCAGGGCATATAACCAGGCTGCAAGCCAGATCCCCAGCCAGCTCCGTAGCTGGAGACAGATGAAAGGCAACCATACGTTGATGGTTCTCTCCCTCTCTCCTTCTCCTCTCTCTAAACATAATAAATAAAATCTTACAAAAAAAAAAAAAAAAAGACTGCAAAGCTGCCAGCAGCAACCCCTGCCACCTGGACATAGTATCTAGTTTTTCCTAGCAACCAGCACATCCTGCCGCTCTGTCTGCAGGACTTAAGGACCAGTGCCCCACTGCAGCTTTGCAGTCTGTGGACACGGGCAGCTGGTCACGCAGGTAGGGCCGATAGGCCTTTTCATCGGGGTAAACATCCAATTTACAAATGTCTCCTGGTTACCTGATTATCTGTCTAAATGTATCAAATTAAGTGACTAAATCTGCGATGTTGTGCGAAGCAAACACAAGTCTCATTATTTGCTGAGGTGTGGTCATCAGTCTCAGTTTGAATTTCAAATTCAGGAAAGCACCTTTTAACAGAAAGTATTTTTCTCATTGATTCCTTCACATGTATATTTTAGTCTCCTGTGCAGCCTGCTGTGCCAGGAAGTAGGATGAAGGATGGAGCTGCAGAACCAATGGGGAGAAACAGTAAAAGAATCACAGTGGGCCCTGGGAACAAGGTCTAGCATGTCTGTGGAGTGTGAGAAGGGAGGTGAGGGCATAAATTCCCATGAGAAAGGTGTTCTTGCACCAAGAAAAAAAGAACATTATTATCATTAAGTACGGGAGCCAATGCATGGTGAATCTCTGCAAACACCTACTCAAATAGCCCTTATTTTCCTTCATTTTCCCCATGTTTCCTAGTCAGCTGCCCACCATTTACTGCCTCTAACTGAAGCATCATTGTCTTTCCTGTCACATCCCCACAATTAATGTTCTTTTTTTCAAAAATGTATGTAAACCTTGGGCTAATGTCCTCAGGTTTTTATTTTCCTTTTGAAGACTCCCATGTGCACATGAAAATATAAAATAAATTTGTATACTTTCTCCTGTTAATCTGTTTATATCAGCTCAAGTCAGGCCAGCCACAGGATCTGACAGGGTAAAAGGAAGTTTTCCCTCCCCCACAGTTCTTACTCCTACTGTTTCATCAACATGATTTTAACACATTGTTGACCGTCACAAAAAAACCTCATGTTTCCAAGCCCAAACGTTGTTGACTGATAATGAGTTAATTTGTGCTTGCATTTGCATTAGCTTTTGCTATAAAATTGCTGGTCAACAATGTGTTAAGATTCTTAGGGCATCTGATATTTTTTTCCAAATTCCATAATATGAAGACTCTTATTATAAAACAACACCCCCTTGAAACTGCTGAAAAATTGCCGAGTTCGATGAAAATGGCACTTGGTGGCTGGATAGTCTTCCTGATCAGGTCTCGGCATTCTGGGTTACTTAGTAAAGATCAGTTGGGAACAATCTATTTTGTTGCTTCCATTTACACTGTGCTGAAGATATTGGCAAAGATAGAAAAATGTTCATTAGAGAAATTGAAGTGTGGACTCCTTAAAATTTCTCATCACACTTGTAGAAAAGGAGAAAACTTTAAATTGTCCTTGAGTAATTTGGAAGGGTTTTGTGCTTTTGCCTGTCTTAACCAATCCTGGCATCCGCCTTCAAGTTGGAGGTGCAATTCCAAAAGGCACCACTAGTGGGCGCCACTTCTTCATACTTCTGTTGCCTTTCCCTAAAATCTGTAGGGGACTATACTGGCCTGGGGCATTTCATTTTTATGAAAGTCCCTGGCCAGACAGTCCATGGTCAGGATAGGGACATGAGAAGCTGGTCATGCAGTCTAGGTCACAGAGCCTGAGAATCAACGAGGACTACTAGGGTTATTTTGAATTTGAATTGAAATGTTAAAGATTTTGCTGACCTTGGTGCAGTCATCAACTCAAATGGAGACTACAGCGAAGAAATCAAGAGAAAACTAAGACTTAGAACGGCATCGATGAAAGAATTAAAAAGATTATCAGGAGTAAGGTGTGATTAGAGACCAATGCTAAGACCATGCACACTCTCCTATTCCCAATATATAGGGGTGCAAATGTTGGACAGTGAAGAGGGCTTATAGGGGAAATATTGATTCCTTTGAACTTTGGTGGTAGAGGAGAGCTCTGCAGATACCCTGAACCATCAAAAAGATGAATGAGGGGTCCTAGAGCACATTAAGCCTGAATTTTTTTTGAAGGCAAAAATAATTAAAATTAAAATTAAAAATAAAGACAAAACGGAAGCTGGCCTACTTTGAGCACATAAGAAACTAGGGTTCTTTGGAAAAGACAATAATGCTGGGAAAAATATAAGACAGCAGGAAAAGAGGAAGACCAAACTTGAGATGGGTTGACTCCAGAAGGAAGAGAGAGGCATGAGTCTGCAGGAGCTGAGCAGGGCTGGTGAAGACAGGGGAAGATGGACATCGCTCATTCACAGGAGTCAGCAGCATGAAACACACGGGGCTCTCGCTTTATTAGCCACTGTTTTGAGCGTTGGTTCTACGTGTGGTTTTCCCTAATTTACTAAGTAAGGGTTACATGAAAATTAATGTGGTCCTTTTTATTGCCCATATTTTAATACGTTATAGTGAATGTTGAGGGGAGAAGATCTGGTTGACAAATACTAGGAGCTATGGCAGTTTCAAAAGAAAAACAAGGCCTTCCTGATGGAACTCAGTGTGATCCAGGACAGGCTCATCCACAAATCTGATAGCACAGTGTAATTTGCTTTTTTTCAAGCCATCCTCAAAATCAGCCACTCTTGCTTTCTGGTGGATTAGGCCCATGTCACAGTTTCCAGTTTCAATTCTGTTTCTATGCTCCTTGTAGGTGTTCTACACAACCCAGCTTGTGGAACCCAGTTTAGCTTCCAGGAGTTTGCCTTCTCTGCTGGTCAAGTCTGACCTTCAAGGCTGACAACCTTACCGGAAGTAAGAAGTTATAGACCATCAACACTGGAAGGGCTTGGATCACCAACCAGCCACCCACATCTGCATTTCCAGGATATTCTATCACATTCAGGACTCTATCTACCTGGTAGCCAAAGAAGCCTTATGCTCCAAGGCCAGAAAAAAGGAGGCTACCGTTTGTACTGAGCCCCTTCTCTGTTTGGGATGCAGGGATAAAAGAGCCCAAGGGCAGCCTTATTTGGTCCTTTCAGGCCCCTTTGGCTGTT
Source organism: Noctilio leporinus (assembly GCA_004026585.1). Taxonomy (NCBI): domain Eukaryota; kingdom Metazoa; phylum Chordata; class Mammalia; order Chiroptera; family Noctilionidae; genus Noctilio; species Noctilio leporinus. The sequence goes on from PVIW01003663.1 coordinate 71,740, forward strand.
TAGCAGCAAGCAAAAGGGTGACTAATGTAAAACTTGACAAAACTGGCCCTATGTCACTGTCCTTGAGAAAAGGGAGTGTGGCCACTGCGGGTGGAGCTCTCACTGGGGGCTGGTTGGTACGGAGGAGTCGCCCAGGAGTTGAGGTGGAAGGGGCGCTCACTCTAGGCCCCCAAAGGCAGGGCCTCATGCACCCGCTCCTCCTCATCTTCCCCCTTTCTCCTCCCACCTCCCTCACTGTTTCTTTTTCTTATATTTATAGTGATTTAAAAGTATTGCAGGGTTCTTCACACTGAAAATAATTTGATGCATAGCGTAATATGAGACAAACACATTTCCCTACCTGAAAACATACACTACACGGTATGTACTTTACTTTTTCAAGTTATCTTCAAAATCAGAGCACCTAGACAACCAGTTTTCACCCTAAAGGGTGTATATGAAGTAAGATGCATTGGCCAATGAAAGACTGTCTGAGCAAAGTTCAGGGAGGAAAGAACTGAAGTCACCCTGTACCAGGAAGACTTGTAAAAAGTCTATTTTCCAACAGAGCCACTTAAAAAAAAAAAATTTATTTGTTTTTAGAGAGAAGGGAAGGGAAGGGAAGAAGAAAGAGATAAAGAGAAACATCAATGTGTGGTTGCGCCTCAAGCAGCCCCTACCTGGGGACCTGGCCCAAAACCCAGGCATGTGCCCTGACTGGGAATCGAACCAGCGACCCTTTGGTTTGTAGACCAGGGCTCAATCCGCTGAGCCGCGTTAGCCAGGGAGACAGCCATTTCTCAACTGTGTGGAATAATTTGGTTGTCTTTCTAAACTATCAACTTTCTGAGAAGTGGCAGGTAGAAAACTAGAATTACGTTCTCATGACTAAATAGCAACACTTCTAGTTCTGTGATAGATTTTTAAAATTTCATAGCATTGGGGTTTTTCAGAACAAGGCTGTAGAGCCCAAGCTACTGAAACACAACTCTGGGAGTCATATGCTCACGGGTGTGAGGATCAAGGCATGAAAAACACTGTTGTGAGAAAGTGCTGCTGAGGTCAGCCCTAAATTGCCACCATTAAAGAGGAGGTGCACATAGGAGGACTTGTAGATCAAATATGCAATCACTACTAAATGCCATGTCTCTATCAAATGTAGCGCTGATGTAGACTTTCAACACAGGATTGTGCCCAGTGTGAGGCTTCACAACAGAGATTCTGAAGATGGCCCTACAGCGCACTGGAAGCCAAGCCCAGCGTCGACAGCCAGGTCCTAACAGGACTTTGCTCTGTGGATAACGGGTTCTGAGGGATTGAGAAATCTCAAGGTCATTCAGTGAGGGAGATGAAGAGTCGGAATTCACATCCAGGTCTTTCTGACTCCAGGTCCATGATTTTAAATGCCATTGATTGGCAGGCCTGCCTGCAAGGAACAGCAAAGGACCTGAGATGATTCTGTTCAGATATAGAAACCTGAAACTCACTATTAATCATCAGGTATGCTTTAAAGGGTTTGTACACAAAGGAATTAAAGTGCCTTTTTATTATTTATTATTATTTTTTTAGTAGAGGATTCAACCCAAATTAAATATAACATGGTAAGTTGGCACCATGTCCTTACAGAAGGGTCTAGCTCTGTGAGACAGGGACCACACCTGTGTTCCTCATCCTGAGTCCCAGACTGGCCCGGTGCCTGCACATACACAGGGTTTGTAGAATAAATGTGTGTATGAGTCTTTTTTTTTTTTTTTTCAAAGCACTTACTGTAAGGTAGGTGTTCTTTGTTGTGGGACAGTTTAAGCGTGATCTTAACTGGGCATGACGGGAAAGAAGCAGTTTCTTTTTTTTTCTTTTTTAGTATGGTACTATTATTATACACTTTTTTAAAAATTTTTCCTGTTGTTGTATTACATTCATCCCCTTTTTTGCTCCCCTCTGAAGAAGCAGTTTCTAAGACACTCCCAGCCTTGCCTTATTACTCTAACCAAGACCCACTGAATCCTTTCACTTGAGGTTGTGTATTCTGGAGTCACGTTGTAGTTTCATCACACTGAGGAGTTTTCAACTGATTTATTTAAGAATTTGTTAAGGTAACAATAACAAGTTTTTAAGGTAAGTTCCATAAATCCACCTGGGAATCATAAATAAATATACAAACAGCATAAAATCAGGTAACAGAGAAAGTATTAATAGCTAGAGAAAAAATTCTAATTCACAACCCTTGTACTCCCAATATTATTCTGCATAATTTGTTTCCAGATATCAGCCCACGAAGCACAAAAAATAGTTTTGCTGCATCATCTGGTCAAGTACATTGTGTAAACACACTCTGTTTTGGAGTGCTGCCTCATGCACATTTACAGCTGCCCTGGGTGTGATAACAGTGGAGGGCACCCGGCTGGCCCCACTTAAGACCAGCAGGGGCTTGGCCACTGGGAGGCCTGGGGTAGCCTTGCTGTTTCCCCATCACCGCTTCTCCTACTTGTCTTCTTTTTCCCAATTTGTGTCCGAGTCCTCCCTTTCTACTTCACACGTTGGGTCAGGCTTGGATGTAGTCTTGCTTAAAGGTCAGTTTCAGTTCCTGCTGCATCAAAAATACATATTGGAAATAAACACTGTCCTTAGGCGAGAACAGTAAAAGTACCATTATACTAGAATACATGGGAAATGGAGTGTTTCACTTTATTGACAATCGTACTCGTTTTAGAATTAACTATATCATCTTTTTTCTTAAATAATAGCTTCATCGAGATGCAATTCTATACCATAAAATTCACCCTTTTAAAGTGTGTATTTCATTGGCTTTGGTGTATTCAGCATGGTGAATCATCACCAAATCCAATTTTAGGAGAATTTTATCATCCTTCCTCCCAAAACCCCATTACTCCTTAGCTATCATTCCCCCATTCCCCTTCCTATAGCCCCCGGCAATTACAAATCTATATCACAATTTCTTTATCCATATATCCTCAACTGAAAGGTTGTTTCCATGTCTTGGCTATTGTACATACTCCCTCAATGAATATGGGGTGCAGATATCTTTTTGAGTGAGTGGGCTTTTATTCGTGTTTTTACTGTGTGGCACATATAAAGATATATAAAGAAGGGAAAAAAGAAAGAACGTCATTGCTTGCCTAGTAAATGCCAGGCAAGTTTATAGCACTTTTGCAAATGCTACTTATTTAACCCTGACATGTGCTCTGGGATGAGGTTCCAATCCTCTCTTTACAAACTAGGAATGGAGTTCAGGAGGGCTGCCTCATGTCCCCCCCACATCTCCCCATGCCACTCTGCACTAATCACTAACGCATTCAACTGCTGCTCCTCAAGATTATTTGTGATTTGCTTTTGTTTCCTTCTCATGCATGTGGGAACTTTGGGGTTAAGGCGCTGGATTAGAGTAATAAGTACTTCCAGTTAACTGAGGATTCTAGTAAATTCCAGGATGGCTCATGGATTTTATTGGATGGTTTTGTAGGAATCTCCTCTTCCGTTGGTAAACACAGTTACCAAATTAGTTAAGTAATTTTACTTCGGAGTTACGGATAAACAAGGATGATTTGAAAAGGGTGAGGACGGTAGAAAGTTGAAATCCTTCTTTTAAAATATTTGACATTCTTCAAGTTAATATTTAAACTAGCAGGGTGTAGGGGCTGGTTGGAAGTGGGCAAAGGGGTGGGGTGCCGGACATCTGTAATAGTGTCAACAATAAAAAAAAATTTTTAAAGCAAAACATAATATTTTATTTTTGTACAATGCCATGCGTGATCACCAGTGATGAGCTGTTAAAGATTGAACAACCAGGTCTTTGGGAAAAAAAGTTTATGTTTTTGTTCATCATAAATTTTATGGCTATAAATGTTATATAGCACAAAATTTAGAAATAATAATAAAATATATGATACTTTTAAAAAATATTTACACCAAAGAAAAAAAAAAATGATTGCAACGTCCCAGAGAGCTGGCAGTGCAGCCCTTGAGCACATTAAGAAATTTACAGAGTTCCCTTGGGAGATGCTGTTGGGGGACAAGAGGACGGAAGGAACCTGTGTTCCAGGGAAGAAGGGCAAGCCAATGAGAGACGCGTATTTTCTGGACGTTTAGAGGTAAACTGTGGTGTACCCTGGCTGTACCCGACCAGATCGGGCATCTGGCAGGTGGCATCTGGTCTTCAGATGGTCAAGGCGGTTACTGGGCTTTCGTTGGGCTATTTTCTAACTTTCTTGTCCTAAGACTGAGTTCTTTCCTCCCCAAACCTGCTGTTTTTAAATAGCTGGTTTTGTTTTCCTTTGTAAAGGGAAGAGCCCGACCCTAAGTGTCCTGCGCGCCCCTGCCCGCCCGCTCGGTACCGAGTCCCCGCTGTCTGGGAGGCTGGGCCGCGCGTGCGGGAAAAGAAGTCCTGCTGGTTCGAAGCCCCCTTCGGACCTGCTGGCGGGGAAGGGGGTTTTCTACTGAGGAGTTTCTCAGCCCCCGCCCACCCCCGCCGGCTTTGGGGGGTGGGTGAGGGATGGGGGGCTGTCGCCACCTTCCTCCCTCACAGACACACTGAAGCCGAAGGCCCCTCGTGACGGGGCTGCTTATGGATGTGCGACGCTCAGATCCCAATTCCAACTTGGATTCAGAGGCAGTGGGTTAGCAGTTGTTTCCTTTTGCTTCCCCTGCTCGGCCTTTTCGCGGGGAAGGAGCACAGGGCAGCGGTAATCCCACCGGGATGGCCCGAGTGGGCCGCCTGCCGTCTGGGTTCCCCGCCGCTGGCCTTTGTCGGACGCCGAGTGCTGCCCCGGGCCGGGCCCCAGTCCTCAGAGCAGCGTCACGGGGCAAGGAAAGCGCAGACTCTGGCCTGCGGCTGCAGGAAACCCTGTTTTAGGGGCTTCTGTTTTCCCTTTCCTGGTTTTGGTTTATCTTAACATCTCTTGGGCCTTATCTGTTTCCTGTTACCTAAAAAGACACTTTCAAGAGAGTCAAAGTAAATGAAGGATAGATTTGAAGCTCAGGTTCCAAGTGGGGTTTTTAGACGTTTTCTAAAGCAAACAATGTAAATGGGGAAAAAGTAAGGAAACAAAAACAAATCAGAAATGGGAGATAAAAGGGAGTGGGAAAAAAGCCTCTTAATAGAACCAGAGCCCTGCAAACAAGGAGCAGACTGAGGTGACCAGAGGGGGAGGGGAAGAAGGGGGATTGTCTGGCCAAGGAACTAGTGTAAATGACCCGGGGACACGGAGGACAGGGTGGGGACTGACTGTTGGGGAGTGAAGGGTGGGTGGGGCAGGGGAGAGAAGTTGGGGGAAAATCGGGACAACTGTAATAAAACAATAGTAAAAAAGCCCCTTAGACTAGAACAAAAAGCAAAACCACAGTGTTCTGCTTACATAGTTGAAATAAAATGATGAATGAAAATACTAAAAAATAAAATGACGTCAAAAACCAAATTAGGCAGATGTAATCCGAAGGAGGGCAGCGAGGCAGTATTAGAGATAAAAACAAGGGGGAGTGGGGGTGGGGACCCACCACCACCACCACCATCCACTCCAAAAAAAAAAAAAAGGAGGAAAAACAAGATCCCAATGGAAAGGGCTCCAGGACATGGTGAAGTCCCTTAGGGAGACACTTCACTTAGCCATCAAGGAGGCCATTTCTGCTTCTGTGCTCCTGAGGGCCCAGGAAACTCATGCCCTGCAGGGGGGCTGTGAGTCCCTGCAAACCGGTCTGTCTGAAGTATGAAGAATATGAAAAGTTTCTGATAATGCAAACTTTTTTTTAGCTTGCAGTGAATTTGGGAGAAAATGAACTTGGATCTCTGACCCAGTGTATAAAAAATTCCACATTTATGTAATTCTAAATGAAATTTTTAAGTTAATTAATTTTAAAAGATTGTATTTATTATTTTTAGAGAGAGGGAGAGAGACATCAATGTATGGTTGCCTTTTAACTGCCCTCCAGCTATTGACCTGGCTGGAGACCTGGCTTCCAACCTGGTTATGTGCCCTGGCTGGGAATCGAACCAGGAACCTTTGGATTCGCACAGGTCAGCGCCTTACCCACTGTGCCACCAGCCAGAGCTAAAGTTAATTTAAAGAAAACTGTAAAAACATTAGGAAAATGTTTTTCCACTCTTAGCTTAAGATTAGCCCCCTTTCTGTGCATGGCACAAGAACCAGATGCCATAAAGAAAATAGTGACAAATCTGAGTACCTAATATAAATGAAATGATAAGTAATAATGTGGGAAAAACATTTTTGACAGTGATAATAGGAAAATGTCATTTTTGGTAAATAGTTACCACATGCTAATAACTAAGATATATACCCAGTAGAAAAATGATCAAAAGACAGTTAAGTCATAAAAGAAGTCAGACGGGACAAGATTTTAAAGTATGTGTAATACCAAAGGAAGGTTGGTAAGAATATGAGAATGCAGACAACTTGTAGTCCCTGCACGAGGAGGTGCAGATTGCTAGAGCATTTGGGAGAACAATTTGTCAGTACCAGAAAATTAAATGTGCATACCTTTTAATTGAACAATTTCACTTCCAGGAATATAAATTACAGAAATATTATACATGAAGACACACACGAGTCAAGATGATTGTCATAGTTTCATTGGAATAGTGAAACACTGGAAATAACCTAACTTTCCATAGTTAGGGGAATGACTAAATTAAGGCACATCTATACAAAAATACTTTCTAATGTCTCAAAAAGGATGGAGAAGATCTTTTTGTGCTGACATGTAACTGTTTTTAGGATATGTTATTGCAGCGATTTTCAATTGGTAAGCCTCAACACACTAGCGTGCGGCAAGAGGCACCATGTTGTGCTGTAAGAATTTTTAAAACATGCAACACCTGACTATTTAGTCAATGGCATGGATCTCCTTCCCCTTAATTGTCAAATTAAAAAATGACAACAACCCAAAGGTCGCTGGTTCGATTCCCCAGCCAGGGCACATAACCAGGTTGCAAGCCAGGTCTCCAGCCAGGTCTATAGCTGGAGGCAGGTGAAAGGCAACCATACATTGATGTCTCTCTCCCTCTCTGCCTCTCTCCCATCCTCTCTCTCTACAAATAATAAATAAAATATTTTTTAAATAAATAAAAATTAAAAATGACAATTGCTGTTTGGTATGAGTGAATCAATATTATACCTATTTGTTTTTGTTAGATTGGCAAAAAATATAACATAGTTTTTGCTGTGCTGCTGAATTTTAGTAATTCATTTATAAGTGCTATGAGATGAAAAGGATTGAAAATTGCCACATTATTGAATAAAATGAGCAATTTATAGAAAACTACATAGAGTATGATCCCATTTTTGTTTAAACAAGTAATGAGTAAAGTCAATGCTCATAAACAAGTTGTTAACAGTAGTTCCTAATAGGGAATTCAGTTCAAGAGAAGCCCTGCCTCTTATTTTTTACAATAGAGAAATATTGGTTTTATAATTAAAAATAATGATTTGAAACCAAATGTTTAAGTTTTTAATGGAAATCACAAAACAAACTAAAATTTCCAAGTATTTTAGTAATTAGTACTTGCATATTAGTTAAGCATCTTTGCAAAAGATATTTGTTTTCTTCACACCCCAGGCTTTGTAAGAAATGTGCGAGGCGGGCAGGCAGGAAAGCTGGGGTTTTTCTTTTTATCTTTTTTTTGAAGATTTTATTTATTATTTTCATATATATGAACCATGTATGGTTGCCTTTCACCTGCCTCCAGCTACAGACCTGGCTGGAGACCTGGCTTGCAACCTGGTTATGTGCCCTGGCTGGGGAACTGAACCAGTGATCTTTGGGTTCGCAGGCAGGTGCCTTATCCACTTTTCCACCAGTCAAGGCCTAAAGCTGGGGTTTTTCAATGTTTCTACAAGGCAGGGGGAAAGTGGTGGTAAAGCCAGTATCAACCCCAGGGCCTACAGGGTCAGCAAAGACCTAAAGGAACAGGATCCTTTGGGGGTGGAGCGTGGCATGGGAGCCTTCCGGGCCTGGAGCAGGCTCAGGGGTGGGGGCTTGGGGCCCAGGAGTGTTTATTTAAACTTTGATATCATCCATTTTTCTCTACAATGGACTAGATTTTAAGGGAAAGCAATGTGTCAAAATGTTCCACCACGTAATGACTATATATTCAGGTAAGGGGAGTGAGTGAAGATTTTACAACTCTTTCATCTGATTTATCAGGTTATTCATGAGTAGGATCATTAATGACAAAATTTCACTTTTCTTCATTCAGAATTATGGTTGGCTAGCAAAAAGGATAAGATGAAGAGGGAGAGTCTCGAGTTTAAATGATCTGGCACAGCCTTTCAATTACTGATTGTCTTTGCTTTTCTGTTCACAATGTGTGAGAACTAATTCATAATTGTCACATGATTTCCTAGTGAGGTTTTATGCATACTACCCTGCTAAGTTATTATTTTTCACCAAATCTTTCTCCCATGACCTGTAATCAATCAACTGAGCTGATTTTCATCTCTTCATAATTGTGTGTGTGTGTGTTTGTGTGTGTGTGTGTGTGTGTGTGTGTACAAATTCATCAGTTGAGTCATTGTCCTGTGTCTTCTATTATTAGGGTATGACCATTTGGCATAAGCTTGTTGACAACAGAATAGCCCTAAAATAGCTAAGAATAAGTGAGCCCATATGTTTGATAAACCTGAGAAAGTAAATGGAAATTTCATATAGCTATAGATTATTTATTTATTTTAAAGATTCTATTTATTATTTTCAGAGAAAGGGGAAGGGAGAGAGGCAGAGAGGGAGATAGAGACATCAATGTATGGTTGCCTCCCACCTGACCCCAGCTATGGACCCAGCCAGAGACCTGATTTGCAACCTGGTTATGTGCCCTGGCTGGGAATTGAACCAGTGACCCCTGGGTTCACAGGCCAGCACCTTATCCACTGTGCCACCAGCCAGAGCTATAGACTTAAAATGAAAAAGAAACCACAAGTACCTTTTTCCTCGTCTTGTCTGCTGACTCCCAGGACACTTCTCAAGGACATGCTGGTACTTCTCAGTCCTTATCCAATCTTCCTGCCATCTTTGAGCTCGATAAAATGGCTCTGAGTGTGTGATGCTTCCCAGAATTATTTTGTTTCCTCTTTGTGGCACATTGCCTTTCCTTTGAACTCTGCGAACTCCTTGTTCTCTTTCCCCCCTGTTTAGGCTAAATAAAACAAGAAGAAAAACACCATAGGTATTCCTTGAAGTACTGAGAGAGTTAAAGCCAGTGACAGAGTTCTCATTCTGCATTCAAGAGAAAGGGCATCATTGCCAAAAAGGCAGGAAGGACCCCCAGACAGGAAGTGTTTGTGAAGTGATGAAATGAAAGTGCTCACATTTACATGTTTCACAGACACTTAGCAGCCCATCTCTCTCCAGGTGCCCAGGTTGGGAGATGCTGGGCTTCAGAGATGAACATAGTCCTGAACTCAGGGACCTTATGGCCCAATTAGGGGAGATGACATATAGAGGAGAAAATGTAATCTAGTATTGTAGATGCAAAGTGGGTACACAGTTGGGAATGCGCAGGGCTTCCTGAGGGCAATGGGAAGATTGTGGCAATTGGGACAAGTCAGCTGGGACAGAGGCTTCAAAGAACAGTGGAAGTCACCAGGCAATCAAGGAGAGGAAGGACATCCTAGTGGCATGGCACATCTGGGAGAAGTGCAGTGGAAGGCTGACAGAGAACCGTGTGCAGCTCAAGGAGTTCTGACTTATCTTGAAGGAAATGAGGAGCCATCAAATCGCTTTAAACCACATTCAAACCTGCATTTGAGATCACTGTGGGAAATGGATTGAAGGGAATGAGACTGGAGGAGGCAGCGGTGCAGGTGAGAGTCAGGCGGCTGCATCCGGATGGGGAAGGGAACTGTGAGAGAGGCTCTCCATCCGCTGCAGGAGCACAAAGGAGAAAGGAGAGAAGAATGAAGCACAGGTTTTAGGATCCAGTGACCGGGTGAATAATGGAAGAGTTGTCAAACTAAGAAATAACAGTGGTGCATCATCCACCATCAGAACATTTTTAAGCACTGTTCTAAATACTTTACACATACTCAGTTTCATTGACAACAGACAGCCATCCGTTGTTTCATACACCACCAGGAAAGAAAAATTGACTTCTGGCAGATACGGCCCGCTTCTAGGCACAACCACATCAAAATTGCAACTAAAATATAGAACAATCATCTCTCAGAACTGTCAGAATGGAGTTGAATGGAAGTCTGGCAACTACAAAATTAAAGAAACCATATCCATCCAGACTGGTTGGAGAAGCGCAGACTTGGACCAGGTTGGTCCCTCACCCACATGTGGTAGATAAAAATGGGGGAAGCATATCTTAGGGGCAAGGAGTCCCAGCCCCACACTAGGCCCCCAGCCCAGGGATCCAGCGTCAGGAAGATAAGTCCACACCACTGCTGGCTGCAAAAAAATATGGCAGGGATTGAATTGGTGCAAGAAACTACTGGAGCCCCAAGCAGTTCATCTTAAAGGACCACACACGGACTTGCCTACTGAGACTCAGTCCCTCTGAGCCCCGTTACCAGGGTGGCGGCTTGAAAAGCACCAGCAGCATACAGGGAGGAACTGAAGTGTTGGGCTGCAAGATGAGCAGAGGCCAGTGTCCCTTTTATACACCCTCCCTTGACAGAGCCAGCAAGCTGGTGCCGTATCTGAGACTCCATCATCCTGGCTAACATGGTTTGACCCACTTTGGTGATCCTCAGAGACTCTGCCCAACCTAATTAGTGGATCCATCTAAGCTGCTTTTCCATATGAACGCTTCACAACTTCCTATAGCCTCTCAAATAAGCAGCAACTAGCTTCAGTGAGCCCCAGGCCCGGCACTAGCAGCAGCCAGCCTAGATTCACAGCCTGGCTTCCCCTGGGAATCTCCAAGCATGGCACAAGTAACATCCATCTCAGGTTGCTTTACAGCTCTGGTTGGGTGGCCCTGGGAAAAACACAGGTCAGGGCTGACCGTGGCCTGCACAACCCAGGAAACCCAGGGCCAACACATCCAGTGGACAGCTACAGACCATGTTGGAGTAACATCACCTTTTCCCTGCACAGCTGATCCCCCCAGACTGCAGAGGTTGGTGGTCAGTGGTCACAGTCAGTCCTTGCAGCTGACTGGCCTGTGTAAATCCCTCCCATTGATCTGCCAACAGCAACCAAAGCTCAACTACAAGAGGAGGGTGTAATCAGTCCACACAAAGGCTGCACCTCGAGAATGCAGCTTGGGAAATAGGGGAGGCTGTGTAACTGGACAATACAGGACACCTACTATGTTAGGCCACACTATCAAGACATGGAGTCACAGCAGCTCTACCTAAATATAGAAACAAACACAGACAGGCTGCCAAAATGAGGAGATAAAGAAGCATGGCCCAATGAAAGAACAGCTCAAAACTCCAGAAAAACAACTAAATGAAAAGGAGATAAGCAATCTATCAGATGCAGAGTTCATATCATTGATTATAAGAATGCTCAAAGAACTTAGTAAGGACCTCAAAGCTTAAAAAGTAAAAAGGACCCAGTCAGAAATGAAGGATGCACTAATCAAATTAAAGAACAATTTACAGGGAGACAACAATAGAGTAGAGGAAGCCAAGAATCAAATCAATGATACGGAACATAAGGAAGCAAAAAACAACCAATCAGAATAAGAAAAAGAATCCAAAAAATAATGAGGTTAATGTAAGCAGCCTTTGGGATAACTTTGCATCATAAGGGTGCCAGAAGGAGAAAAGAAAGAGCAAGAAATTGGAAATCTATTTGAAAAAAACAATGAAAGTAAACTTCCCTAATTTGGTGAAGGAAATAGACATGTAAGTCCAGGAAGCACAGAGAATCCCAAACAAGATGGATACAAAGAAGCCTGCTCCAAGACACATCATAATTAAAATGCCAAAGGTTAAGATAAAGAGAGAATCTTAAAAGCAGCAAGAGAAAAGTAGTTACCTACAGGGGAGTCCCCATAAGACTGTCAGCTCATTTATCAAAAGAAGCTTTGCAGGCTGGAAGAGATTGGCAAGAAATATCCAAAGTCATGAAAAGCAGCCAAAATTGCTCTACCCATCAAGGCTATCATTTAGAGTCAAAGGGCAGACAAGGAAAAATCAAATGAGTTCATCATTACCAAAACATTATTACTATATGAAATGTTAAAGAGACTTATTTAAGAAGAAGAATATTAATGCTATGAACAATAAAATAGCAAAAAATACAAATCTATCAACAATTGAATCTAAAAAACAAACCCCAAACAAAAAGAGCAGAAAGAATTATAGATATGGAGAGTGTTTTGATGGTTGCCAGATGAGAAGGGTGTAGGGGGAAATGGGTGAAGAACTGAGGGATTAAGAAGTACTAATATGGCCCTGCCTGGTGGCACAGTGGATAAGGCACCAGCCTGAGAACCCAAAGGTCACTGGTTCGAGTCCCCAGCCAGGACACATAGCCAGGTTGCAAGCCAGGTCTCCAGCAGGTCCATAGCTGGAGGCAGGTGAAAGGCAACCATACATTGATGTTTCTCTCTCTCTCTCTCTCTCCCCCTCTCTCTAAAAATAATAAATAAAATCTTTAGAAAAAAAGAAGTACCAATATGTAGTTACAGAATAGCCTTGGGGATGTAAAGTACAGTTTAAGAAATGGAGTAGCCAAAGAATGTATATTCATGACCCACAGAGATGAACCATGGTGGGGGGATTGCTTGAGGGAGTAGGGGGTGCTGGGTGGAGGGGAACAAAGGGGGGAAAATCAGGACAACTGTAATCAATGAAATAATTTAAAAAATAAACTTTAAAAAGAAAAACTCCTTCTAGCAAGACTCACCATGCCGTGCACTGTAGGATGCATTCCCACTTCAGAACCATTAAAGTGTGTGTGTGTGTGTGTGTGTGTATTAGAAGGGTGTATATTTTAGAATCTAGGAAATAGATTATCTCACTTAATCCTTAGAGGTTATTATTAGCCTTACTGAACTTAAATCTTTCCCAAAGTCACAGAATGACTCAGTGGAGGAGCTGGAACTTGAGCACTTGGCCTAACGTGGGTTTGTGTCATTGTGAAATCACCTGTTTGGCTGATGTTCGGGGTGACACCGGAGCTAAAGATGCGGATGTGTAAAGAAATCTGCAGCATCAGTGTGTGTTGAAGTGAAGGCAGGGGTGGGGAAGGGGACACCAGCATTTACTGATAAGGAGGAACTTCTGACATTTTTCTACTTGTTTACCATGTGCTGTAAGTAGTTTTTGTTCCTCATGTCCTATATTACTGTCTTTTTTTTTCTTTTTTTTGGTAGTGAGACATTTAAGTTCCTTTCTTATTTCTTTGTGTATGTTCTATAGCTATTTAATTTGTGCTTACCATGGGAATTTCAATTAACAGCCTAAAGTTGTAACACTCTTAATTGAATTTATAAAGCTTAACTTTAATGATACACAAAAACTGTTCCTTTGCAGATCTGTCTTCATCTTTTTGTCACAACTTAATGCTTCATGAGCCCCCAAACATAAAATGATAATTCTTTTAAAGAGTTAGGTCTTTTAAATTATACAGAAAACAAGACTTAAAGTTACAAACGAAAGTTCCAATAATACAAGCTTTGGTATTTTCCCATGTACTATTACCTTTACTGATATTTTTATTCCTCCATATGGCTTCAAGTACTATGTAGTGTCCTTTCATTTCACTCCACAGGACTCCCTTGAATTTTTTTGCAAGGCAGGTCTAATGGTTATAAACTCTCTCAATTTTCGTTTATATGAAAGTGTCTTAATTTCCCTTATTTTAAAGAACAGATTTACCAGACATAGGATTCTTGGTTGACATTTTTTTTTTCTTTTAACACTCTAAACATATCAGACCACTGCCTCTAGTCTCCAAAGTTTCTGACGAGAAAACTGCTGATTATCTTACTAATTCCTGCACATCATAATTTTGTTTCTTTCTCAATGCTTTCAAAATTCTCTTTTTATTTCTAAAGTATGACTGTAACATGTCTTGGCATGAGTATCTTTGAGTTTATATGTGTTGAAGTTTATGCTTCTTGGGTCAAATTTGGGGAATTTTTAGCCATTATTTCTTCAAGTATTCTCTCTGCCCCCTTTTCTCTCTCTTCTCCTTCTGGGACTCCCACAATACATATGTTGGTCTGCTTTATGGTGTCCCAAAGATCCCTCAGTCTCTGCTTTCTTTTTTCTTTTTGATATTTTATTTATTATCTTTAGAGAGAGGGGAAGGGAGAGAGGCAGAGAGGGAGAGAAACATCAGTGTATAGTTGCCTTTCATCTGTCTCCAGCTAAGGACCTGGCTGGAGGCCTGACTTGCAACCTGGTTATGTGCCCTGACTGGGAATCAAACCAGTGACCTTTGGGTTCTCAGGCTGGTGCCTTTTCCACTGTGCCACCAGCCAGGGCTCCTGCTCTCTTTTTTCAATCTTTTTTGTTCTGCTCCTCAGATTTGATAATATACATCAATTTATATTCAAGTACACAATTTCTATCTGCTGCCTGCTCAAATCTTTGAATACCACTAGTGAATTTTTTGCCATTTCTTATTATAACTTTCAGCTCCATAATTTCTTTTTGGTTTCTTTTTAGGTTTTCTATACTTTTATTGACACTTTCGTTTTGTTCACACATTATTTTCTTGACTTTCTAAACATCTTCCTTTAGATTTTTGAGCATCTTTCAGAGACTGGTTTGAAAGTGTTAGGTATATTTGACATAATGTCATTCTTAGGGACAATTTATGTTGATTTATTTTTTGTTTATTTTGACCCATTGAGTGAGCCTTGTTTTCCTATTTCTTTGCATGCCTTGTGATTTGGGGTTGAAAACTGGACATTTGAATCTATAACATGGTAACTGAAAATCAGATTCTCCCCCTTCTCGGGGTTTGCTGGTTTTTTTCATTTTTATTGCTGTAAGCTGTGCCAAAGATCAATCTGAGATATAAACTTGGTATTTTCTTCTTTCTGAGCTTTTCCTTGGACATGCAAAGTTACTTTCTAATTTTTTATGTATATACAGTTGTGTTTGAATGTCCTAGTCTTTATTATCTGGCTCTCAAAAGGGGAGAAAGAAACATGAGGGTAGAGTAGAGAAAAGACACTGGTCCTTTAAATTCCCTGGACGTCACTTCAGCTGGAATTTTGATGGTCGTGCAACAAGAATGGCTGCACCTCTTCACCTGCATGCCAAAGATTAGAAGCAGCAATCAATGATCAGAGAACTGACCTAATAGTTGGAAGTGGATCTTTTTCTCTACTTTGGATTCCACAAGCTGCTCTAGGATCATGTACACAGCTGCTTGTCCCAAGGCTGGAGGGGGGTGGGGCAGTATTTGCTACTTTGCTAAGAGCTAAAATTGATTGAAATTAACCACTGTTTACCAGCCAAGCCTTCATTAGATTCCAGAGTTCCAAATTAGTTACTTCATACAGATTCTGTTGATCAATCGTAATCCAGGTGGAAAGACAGATATTCGTGGTGCTTCCCACTCTATAAGCTTCCCAGCTGTGAGCCTTAATTATCCTTTTAAGACCTGTTCTTTTAAGATGAAAACTTCCTGATCTCATACAAACATCTTGGATACATGCAAACATTAGCACAGTCAATGAAAACATTTTCATCACCCTCAAAATCCTGTACTCTTTTAACTATCAACTCACTAGCCCTCTATACTGTAAACATCTATGTACTTGCGGGCATGTTTTCACTCTTTTGTATATGTAACTAGAAGTAGAATTGCTGAATCATATGGCAACTCTATGTTTAATCATTTGAAGAACTTCAGACTGTTTTCTAAAGTGACTGAACCATTTTACATTGTCACCAGTGTTAGGTGAGGGTCCTAATTACTCCACATCTCAACCAACACTTGCCATTATCTACCTTTTTCATTCTAATCAACCTAACGTATATCTTCCTTAAGAAAATATTAATTCATATCCTTTACCCATTTTTAATTAATTAATTAATTAATTTTTAGGGAGAGAAATGTCAATGTGCAAGAGAAACATCAATCTGTTGCCTCTGGCACACCCCCAACCAGGGACCTGGCCCACAACCCCGGCATGTGCCCTGACTGGGAATCAAACCAGCAACTGTTTGGTTCACAGACCAGTGTTCAGCCCACTGAGCCACACCAGCCAGGACCCTTTACCCATATTTAAAATTAGGTTATTTATCTTTTTATCATTAGTTTGTAAGAGTTCTTAATATATTCTAGATACAGTTTTCTTATTAGATATATAATTTGCAAATATTTTATCTTATTTTGTGGGTTGTCTTTTCACTTTCTTGATAGTGCTCTTTGGAGCACATAAGTTTTAAATTTTGATTTAGTTTTATATCTTCTCTTTTGTTGTTTATACTTTTAGTGTCATATCTATTAACATTTCCAAATACAAGATCAGGAAGATTCACCTCTGTTTTCTTCTAAAAAGTTTTACAGTTTTACTTTTTACATGTACTAGTCCTTTGATCCATTTTGAGTTAATTCATGTATCTAGTTTGAGGTAAGAGTCCACCTTTATTCTTCTGCACATGAACAGAGAGTTGGCTCAGCCCCAATTCTTGAGAATGCTATTCTTTCCCCTAATGAGTGGTCATGGCACCTTTGTTGAAAATAAATACACTATAGACACATGGGTTTATTTTTGGAGTCAATTCTATTCCATTGACCTAAATATCTGCCCTTATGCAAGCACCACATTGTTTTGATTACCATTGCTTTATAGTAAGTTTTGAAATTAGGACACATGAGTCATCCTGCTTTATTTTTTTTTTCAGGATTGTTTTGATTATTTGGTGTCCCTTTCAATTCCACTTGATTAGAACCAGCTTGTCAACTTCTGCAAAGATGTAAACTGGGATTCTGATAGGTCTTGTACTGAATCTGTAGATCAGTTTGGGAAATACTGCTACCTTAACATTATCTTCCAAACCATGAACATGGGATTTTTTCCCATTTATTTAGATCCTCTTTAATTTATTTCAACAATGTTTTGTAGTTTTCTGAATGTGTTTTACATTTCCCTTATAAATTAACTCACAACTATTTTATTCTTTTGATACTTTCCTTTTTTATTGTGTAATTGTTCTTGTTCGTTGTATTATAGTTGCTCAATTTTTTCCCCTTTGCTCCCTGCCAGCCCATCCCTTGCTCCCACACTGTTGTCCATGTCCATGAGTCATTCATACATATTCTTTGACTAATCCCTTCTCCTTTCCACCGTTCATCTCCTCCCTCCTCCCTTCTGGCAGCAGTCTGTTCCATGTTTCCATATCTCTGGTTCTATTTTCCTCATTAGTTTATTTTGTTCATTAGATTCCTCTGATAAATGAGATCATATGGTATTTGTCTTTTAACAACTGGTTTATTTAACTTAGGATAATAGTCTCCAGTTCCATCCATGCTGTCACAAAAGGTAGGAGTTCTTTCTTTCTGGTGCATAGTAGTCCATTGTGTAAATGTACCACAGTTTTTAAACTATTCATCTACTGATGGGCACTTTGATACTTTTGTGAATAGAACTACTTTTAGTAAGTTTATTTTCATATTGTTCATTGAAAGTATAAAAAATACAATTAAAGTATAAAAAATACAAATAAAGGCCCTGGCTGGTAGCACAGTGGATAAAGTGCCGGCCTGCGAACCCAAAGGTCACAGGTTCGATTCCCCAGCCAGGGCACATAACCAGGTTGCAAACCAGGTTTCCAGTCAGGTCTGAGGCTGGAGGCAGGTAAAATGCAACCATACATGGATGTCTCTCTCCCTCTCTGCCTCTCTCCCTTCCCCTCGTTCTAAAAATAATGAAATAAAATCTTAAAAAAAAAACAAAAAAAAACAAATAAAATATAAAAAATTAATTACCTTTTGTACGTTAACCCTGTATCCTGCTACCTTGTTGAACTTGTGTATTATCTCTAATAGCTTTCTTTAGAGGTTTTCTTAGGACTTTTTTATACACAAGATCATATCATCTGTGAATAGAGACAGCTTTACTTCTTTCTTCCCAATGTGGATGTCTTTTATTTCATGTCCAGTGAGGTTTGGCCTGCCCCACCCTCTGCTGCAGTTCTTTTTGGGGAGAGACCAGCAGCTGTGTGTTTTACGGTCTGCTTCTCTGTGAGTGACACCCTGGATGAATTGTTAACTTAAGTCCCTTCATTGCAGCTTTAAGATAAGTACCACTGAAAACTGATTTTATACTCAGGTTAAATATCTGTATTTAAAGCAGAAAGTGATTCTAGATTTAATTTAAACTGTCCCAGGAAAATGGAGGTTGACCCATAGCACCAGGTCTTAATGACGGTGACTGGACTGGACAGTGAGTGCCACCAGGAAGCATAGGATTCCTGATACCCAGGCTGACCCCACCTGTCCCACAGCCTCTGAAGTTAAAGCCAACTCTCAGGTACACCTCTTTGATTCATGGACCACAGAGAGAAATGCAATTCTTTGGCATATGACTTGCTTGAGAGAGGATGGAAATGCCTCACTCTGGCTATGGGCAAAGCTCTAGCTCAGGCCCTGGAACCCTGCACTCTGGGTCCCTCCCGCTTTGGTGCTGGGGACCCCAGTTACCTCCTCTGTGTATAGTCGTTTCTGCTGTCAGTCGGTCCCCTGGTCTTCATGATGCGGGACAGCTTCTCTAGCAGCAGGCGGTTGTCCCTGTCGATGGCGGAGAGCCTCTCCTTCTCCAGCTGTGGGCAGACACAAGCGGCCTTTGGAAGCCCCAGCTGCATCTGTGCCCCACTGTGCGCAGATGTATGCCGAGTGTTCCTTCAACCCCACGCTTTAACTTGTGCACCCTGTGGGTCTTACTCACCTCCCCAAACAGCAGCAAATGCTGCTGTGGCGATGGAGCTTCAGCAAAGAGTGCAACGTGCACAGGCTCCTTTGTTTATGAACTGGGAGACTTTAGGATGGATCCAAATCTTATCAACTTGGAGTGAAAGTGACGGCAAAGATGATATGATTCTTTGTGAAATGAGGCCATCCTCTAAAACTCTGACCCGTGACAGTGATGCTCATGAGGAAATCACTTCATATTTTAAGAAAGATATTTTATATTGTTCAGAGGAGACAAAGGTTTAAGCCCAAAGGAAACAACGATTTTCATGCTTTAGGTTTTTACATTGATTGATCTTCTGATTGGCTTGAAATTGGTTACTTAGTTTTTGTCCTGCCCATTCAGGATATTATTACTTAACATACACATAAAAAGCATTTTGCCTTCTAAGGCATTACTATCGGCATAACCATGTGATTTTTACTTCCACTAGATGGTTTAAGCTTCAAGAAATAAATATTCTGAGGTGGCCATGAAATGGCCGGGTATAAAGAAATGATGCTAATTAATCAATTACTGTAGTACTGCACTAAATAAATTACCACTGCAAATTTCCTCTTCCTGCCCTGGCTGGCATGACTCAGTGGATTGGTGCCCTGTAAACCCAAAGGTGCGGGTTTGATTCCTCAGCCAGGGCACATAACCAGGTTGCAAGCCAGGGCTCCAGTCAGTCCTTAGCTGGGGGCAGGTGAAAGGCAACCATACATTGACGCTTCTCTCCCTTTCTTCCTCCCTCTTTGTCCTTCTCTCTAAAATGAATAAATAAAACCTTTTCAAAAATAAAATAAAATAAAAATTTCCTCTTCCTCACTCCCTCTTTTTCTCAAAACACAATGGATCAACAGGGTGACCAGAGAAAGAATTCTGGTGCAATTACCCAGCAGCTCCATTTGGAGTGGTGACAAGGTTAATTGGTTGCTCTGATGGCATTTCACTTTGATGGTAACTTATTTATTTCTCACTGAGCCTGCCTTTTCCATTTGCTTGGGTTTTTAAGTTGACGTTTTCTGGCTAGCTATGATGTAGCTGAAAGGTACCTTGAGCTTCTTGAGGTTCAGGTGGAAGTGGGTGAGGGACAATGGGGCACGGGTGTCCACGAGTGGCTGAGCATCCCGGACCTACGGCACAGAGAGAAGGGTGACCTCAGGCACGCTTGTAGTAGATCATTAATGTCAGCTTAGATTGCGCAGCTTCTGGGTTGCTGGCACGGGGGACATGTATAGATCATTATTCATGACACCAAAACTTCCAAGTCAGCCTGTGGCAGAAAGTTCTGAATGAGGCTCAGGACTTGATTCAGAATCTGACTATCCCCTGGAGGAACCGGGCAGCCCTAAAAAATGAGCCTATAATGTCATTTTCAAGTGGAGAATTAAATAGGTACAGAGTGAGGATTCATTAACCATAATCACCAGCTGACATTTCTATTCTGTATTCTATTGCCAAAGGCCTTTAAGACAATGAGTTATGTCCCTGTATCCACCTCACTCTAGTCTCTGAGCCTCTAGCAGTATTTTCAGGATGGGTACCTTAAACATGGATAAACTGTAAAATGATCCCTGAAGATCATTTCTTGAAAACAAGAGAAGAAATATATATTCCAAGATGTGATGGACTAAGTACATGAAAACAGTTTACCATTTGTAATAAAAAGGAATCCTCCCAGACTCTATACAGATACTTGCTTATAGATATCACTAACTAGTGGGACCTATTAGCTGATAGCCTAAAAGCGACAGCATAGGGAGGCTCCATCATTGAGTCTGTCTCAAATGACAGTGTGAGCATCATGCACCCTGGGAACCAAACCCACCGAGTGTGTGGTCATGGGCTAGAGCACATGTGGGGAGAGCCAGGAGATGGTGGAAAGGCTAGATGGTGAAAAGTCTCTGTAACACCCTCATTCTAGAGATCTTTTAAATTTTTATTTTGTTTTATAATATGCAAAAGTGCTTACATGGCATCGAAAGTCAAATCTGTGCAACAACTTCTTTTCCTAAGTGGCCTAAGCCCCACCCCTATCTTGGGCCTATTCCCTATTAGGAAACCTAACTTTACAGTCACTCCTTTCATTTCTGAAAACATAAATATATATAATATATGTACATGTGTAAATATATCTATATGTGTGTATATGTAAATATATACATTTTCCCACCTCTTTTTTAGATAAACATCACATTTACACAGTTTCACCCTATTTTTTTTCATTTTAAAACACATTCTTGAGATAACTTTATAGTAATACAGATAGATGTTTCTCATTCATTTTTATAGCTGCATAGTACTTTACAGTGTGAAAGTATCCTAATTTATTCACCGAGATCACTTTGGATGGTGATTTTGGTTAAATCCAATTTTGCTATTACAAATGATGATGCAATTAGAATCTTATGCAATTTTTAAAATTTGTTTCTTTGCCAGTGTACTTCTGGAATGGATACTTAGAAAAGGGACTCCTGGGTAAAGGAAAAATGCTTGTATAATTTTATTAGACATTGCTAAATCACTCCCCACACCAACACACATACGCACACACACGCAGTGCCCTTTTGCCTACCGAAGTACTGTCAACAAATTTGGGGATTTTTGCCCATCTGATAGTTGAGAAATGGTATTAGAGTGCAAGTTTAATTTGCATTTCTCTGTTATAGGTGAAGTTGATAATCTTTTTATGGGTTAAGAACTATTTCCAATTTAAGAAAAAAATGTTATGTTATTGATTATGCTATTACAATTGTCCTGATTTTCCCTCTTTGTTCCCCTCAACCCAGAACCCCCTACTCCCTCAGGCAATCCTCCCACCATTCCATTGTTCATGTCCATGGGTCCCGCCTGTAAATTCTTTGGCTACTCCATTTCCTAAACTGTACTGTACATCCCCATTGCTATTCTATAATTACCTATTAGTATGTCTTAATCCCCTCACCTCTTCGCCCATTCCCCACACCCTCCTCCCATCTGGCAATCATCAAAATGCTCTTTGTATTTGTTATTCTTGTTTGGTTAGTTTGTTTTCAGATTCAGTTGTTGATAGATTTGTATTTTTTGCCATTTTATTGTTCATAGTATTAATCTTCTTTTTCTTAAATAAGTCCCTTTAACATTTCATGTAATGTTGGTTTGGTGACGATGAACTCCTTTGTTCTTTTCTTGTGTGGTAAGCTCTTTATCTGCCCTCTGATTCTAAATGATAACCTTGCTGGGCAGAGCAATCCTGGCTGCTTTTCGTGACTTTGAATATTTCTTGCCAATCTCTTCTAGCCCGCAAAATTCTTTTTGAAAAATCAGCTGACAGTCTTATGGGGACTCCCCTGTAGGTAACTAACTTCTTTTCTCTTGCTGCTTTTAAGATTCTCCCTTTATCTTTAACCTTTGGCATTTTAATTATGATGAGTCTTGGAGAGGGCCTCTTTGCATCCATCTTGTTTGGGACTCTGTGCTTCTTGAACTTGCACGTCTATTTTCTTCACCAAATTAGGGAAATGTTCTTTCATTACCTTTTCAAATAGATTTCCAAGTTCTTGCTCTTTCTCTTCTCCTTCTGGCACCCTATGATTTGAATATTGGGCCTTTTGAAGTTGCCCTAGAGGCTGCTTACATTATCCTCATTTTTTTTTAAATTATTTTTTCTTCTTGTTATTCTGATTGGTTGTTTTTTGCTTCCTTATGTTCCAAATCATTGATTTAATTCTTGGCTTCATCCACTCTATTGATGTTTCCCTGTAAATTGTTCTTATTTCAACTATTGTATCCTTAGTTTCTACCTGGATTTTTTTAATGCCTTTGAGGTCCTCACTAAGTTTCTTGAGCATCCTTATAATCAGTGTTTTGAAATCTGTGTCTGAAAAATTGCTTATTTCCTTTTCTTTAGCTCTTTTTTCTGGAGGTTTGGTTTGTTCTTTCATTTGAACTCTGTTTCTTTATCTCCTCATTTTGGCAGCCTCCCTGTGTGTGTTTCTATGTATTAGGTGGAGCTGCTTTGACTCCATGGCTTGGTAGTGTGGCCTAATGTAGTGGGTGTCTTATAAGGTCCAGTGGCACAGCCTCCCTTATCTCCCAAGCTGTGTACTTGAGGTCCACACTCTGTGTGGGCCGAGTACATCCTTCTTTTGTAGTTGGGCCTTGATTGCTGTTAGCAGACTAATAGGAGGGATTTACCCAGGCCACTCAGTTGCAAGGTTGGGGGAGAATGTAGAAAAGGGACAATGGCCTCTGTTCACCTTGATGGCATTATACTTCAGTTTCTCCTGTTATGCTACTTGCACCTTTCAGGCGGCTACCCTGATAATGGAGCTCAGAAGGAGTAAGTCTGGGTAGGTGAGTCTGGGTGGGGGTCTTTCAGATGAGCTGCTTGGGACTCCAAAAGTTTCTTCTGTCAACTCAATTCCTACTGTATTTTGCAGCCAGAAGTTGTGGGGTCTTATCATGCTGACACTGGAACCCTGGTCTGGGGCCTGGTGTGGGACTGGGACTCCTCACTCCTGAGATATCCCTCCGTAATTTTTATCCACCCCAGACAGGTGAGGGACCAGCCCGTTCCGGGTCTGCGCCCCTCCTACCAGTCTGGATGGATTTGGTTCCTTTAATTCTGTAGTTGTCAGACTCCCATTCAACTCGATTTCTGTTGATTTTGAGTAATGGTTGTTCTATATTTCAGTTGTAATTTTGTTGTGGTTGTGTGAAGAGGTGAGCTGTCTGCCTACTCTGCCGTCTTGACAGGAAGTCCTTACAATTCTTTTTCTTTTTAAGATTTTATTTCATTATTTTTAGAAAGAGGGGAAGGGAGAGAGGCAGAGAGGGAGAGAGACATCAATGTATGGTTGCGTGTCACCCACCTCCAGCTATAGACCTGGCTGGAGACCTGGTTTGCAACCTGGTTATGTACCCTGGCTGGGGAATCGAACCTGCAACCTTTGGGTTTGCAGGCCGGTGCCTTATCCACTGTGCTACCAGCCAGGGCTACAATTCTTTTTCTGTGAACTTTTTTTCATATCACTTTCCCATTTTCATATGGACCTGTTTGCATTTTTTAGAAGTTCTTTATACATAAGGATATTAACCTATTGCTTTTGATATATATTGTAACTATTTTGCCCGGTTTATTATTTTTTTCATTAATTCTTTGGGGTTCATCTGTTATTTAATCATTTCATCCAGAAATAAGAAAAACATATATTCTCTGGCCTGATAGATTGGCTGTGACCAGTGCCACCCTGCCTGAGCTAACCTATCTAACACAATTTGGAAGCATGTAAGAGAGAGTAAGTATTCTTGTCTTATTTCTTACTTTATAAGGAACCCTTTTAGTGCTTTCTATTAATTAAGATACTGGCTTTGGGATGAGATACTTATGTTTTATTGTTAGAGAAATGTCTATAGCAATTTGTATTTTTAAAGTTGATTTTAATTTAATTTTAGTATAAATGTGTGTTCAAGTGTAAGGTAGAAGGCTCTGTGGAGATGCCAGGCTGAAGGTGCTGGATTCTAGAGATGAGTTTGGGCATAGCAGTCTCCTTCAAGTGTGTTTTCTCCCCTATACTGCATCAAAGGTTCATATATTCCCAGGGTTCCCAACCAAGCAGTAAGAAACAAAGTTATTCTTTTTCTTTTTAAGATTTTTTATTTATTATTTTTTAGAGAGCGGGGAAGGGAGAGAGGCAGAGAGGGAGAGAGACAGCAATGTGTGGTTGCCTTTTACCTGCCTCCAGCTTATGAACCTGGCTGGAGACCTGGCTTACAACCTGGTTATGTGCTCTGGCTGGAGAATCAAACCAGCAACCTTTGGGTTCACAGCCTGGAGCCTTAGCCACTGTGCCATCAGCTAGGGTCCAAACTTACTCTTATAGTTGAATTCTCCCTGCTCTTAATATGGAAGAATTTGGTCATAGCCAAGTTTTAATGCCAGCTGGTGAGATCTGGAGTGGTAAGGGATCTTGCTGGTTCCTCACTGCTGCTTCCAGGCAGAACAGAGTGGCTCCCACACTCACAGCCCTTGTTCCTCCTCACCTTTCCTTCTGCCCATGTTTCCCCTCATTCACCAGGGCCTCCAGCCTCTGGACCACAGTTTTGTCTTCCCCTAAATGAGCTGTGCCAGGACCGCAGGCATTTGTCCTCACACAGAACTGACCCTTTGGGAAGCTGGGCTTCAGCTATCCCATTCCTCACCCACAGTTCCTTTCTTTTCAGTTTCTTAGCTGACTGCCCGTGAGAGACTGTTTGACCTTATGTGGCTCCCAGCGTCTTCCTGACTGGCTCCCCATCTTTACTTCATCCCTCTCTGGGTAATATTTGTGGCCCTCCCTTTAACACCTCGTACTAGGATTCTTGGTTTCCTGGCCCCATGCCCTGCCACTTGCCACAAGCCAGAGTGGGGTGTGCCCACACTTCATTGTTAGACCCAGCAACCAGGTGTTTTGGGGACATTGCAGAACTGTGACAGTGCTCTGTGACATCAGTGCTCTGTGAATCCAGGCTCCCTAGCCACACCTGGGGCCCGTGCCAACTGTCAACACACTCTTTCCATTCAATCAGCTCTCTGCTTTCCACAGTGGTTATTTTGAATCTTCCTTAAACTGGGGGTGTTTATTGACAACCTGTCTCTTTTCATGGATGATTCAAAAGGGTGGTGCTGATTGATTTATACTTGTTACTATCATGCACACCTTTTCCAATCTTCCCCTAGCAACAACCATTTACTAACAGCATACTGTGTGCTATAGGCACTGCGGATATCATGGTGACAGGGCCATAGCCACCATCCTCACAGACTGGGGGAAAAACAAAATAAAATGCTAAGCTGTAACATCAATCATGAAGCAACATGAGACAGCAGAACAAAGGACTACAGAGCAATGAGGAGTGCTTCTCAGAGAGGGCGTGGACAAGACTTAGGAAGGTCAGAGGTCCAACAAAGGAAGGGAGATGAGCCCTGGAACAGCCAGAAAGGTAAACAGTGCTCCCTACACTCTCAGTGGGGACAGTGGGTTCAGGGCTCAGTTGTACATGTGGGCACCGGGCCAGGCTTGCAGCAAGCACCACCTGAGTCTCTTGGACGCCACCATGTCACACCTCAACCCAGGCAGGCAGGCAGAACCCTCAAGGAATGGATAGGCTCGCCTGGGTCCCATGATCCTGCCGAAACCTTGCGTCCACTGCCTCGGGGTCACTTCAGCTGCAGGGCACCCCCTTAGAGCATTGCTCAGCCTTGATGAACACGGAGGTGGAGACATGACCGAGCGAGCACTAAGCAGTTGGCTGGCTCCACTGAGACCTCACAGGCGAAGACCATGGCTGGCCATTTTCAAACCACATGGTGACCTTCTCACAAGACATCCACATTGGCATCAAATAAAATGGAAATAATGAATCTCCTAATGATGATGAAAGTCAGCTTTTCATCCCCACCAAAGTATGCTGTTTTCGTAAGGAAAAGGGTCCTTTAGATCTTTTTGTCTTAAGATACTTTTGAGAAATTTATGAAAAATTAGGCACTTTTTAAACATATGCCTAAAAGGAATAGCCCTACAACATGGCACATGAAAACCATCATCTGTTTAATGGCATTTTTATTGTATGGTAAAATATATGACCAACTTTTTAAGAAAACGTCACTTCCATCATTCCACCTCTCAGAAGAAAATTAGCTTTTGGTTCTCAGGGAAAGCCCTGCCATTCCACGGCTCCTGCTTTGGGGGCCTCAGCTTGGGCTCTCAGGGCCTGGCACCGGCCTTTCCTACCTTTTTCCTGTGATCCTGGTAGGCTTTCTCCCATGTGCTCTGCGGGCACCCACTTCTGCGGGGACGCATCGGTGTCAGCCGGGGTGTCCAGCGCATCTCCAACAACACCACCTCCTCCCTTCAGAGAGAGACTGCCTCAGGCTGAGGTGCAACCCTGGAGAGTGCTGTGTTTGCTGGGTCACATGACAGTTGTCATGGTATCCCAGCTAGGGAGACAGGAGACAGGGCAGGAGAACGCCTGTGTGCGCTTAATAAAGAATTGAATATTCTTCCACTCCAATGAGTATTGTTCTCAAGAGATCTTGAATTGCTAAGTGATGTCATTTTGATGACCGCCCCTTCCCTGCCCCCCTACTCATGATTAGGTCAAAGAATTTCTCCTCCAGCGAACTTTTTCTCCTTTCTCTCCTTCCCTCTTCCTTGCTTTCTTCTTCCCCTATCCCTTTGTGTTTTCCTTCCCTTCTTTCTCCTGTTTTCTCCTTCCTCCCTTTCTTTTCTCCTTTCTTTCTTAGCTTTTAATAATTTATAATAATTTGGGCAATTGCTATTATTTTTATTTGCTGTTTACAGGAATTGTGGCAGATCTTCATTAAATCTTTTTTCTTTTTTCAATTGATTTGAGGATTAGTTATGGAAAGTTTTAATCATTTTAAGCCATTCCTTGGTCAGTGGCTTTCATCCAGTTGGAATGGGTTTTCCATGAGACGTATGAAGTAAAAGTCATGGCTGGCATATTTGTTAAGTCACACATACATCTGTGCTGAAGTCACATATATATATCATTTCTGAGATGACATCACTAAAAGAATTGGTTAACGACAAAATAGCAATATTATTTTCATTCAGAAAATAGTCGTCATGACATGACAGTATCCATTACAGAAAATGTTGTATTGCAGAATTAGTGACTGGAAACTCATTGTTCAGCTGGGTGTAAATAAAGAAAAGGGGCATTTTATGGGGAACCATGTTCGGCTATGGGCATGCTTCAGTGCTTGTCGGTCTGAAAGAGAATTAACCAAGCTTAAATTGACTCATATTTGGGAAAAATAAGATGTGAATAAAATCCGAATATGATTGCCCTTTTTCCTGCCTTCGGCAGCTGAGTTACACTCTATTTTGCTCGTTCTTATGATCTTCAAAAGTTTGGTAGAAACTTGGTAGGCTGGTAAAATGGTTGATATACTGACAGTTAAAAATGTCTGGGATTTTCAGATAACTTATTTGCTTTTTTAGCTCAGAATTGTCCACAAGTATTAACTTTAGAAAACTGAAAAAAAAAAAAAAGAAAAGAAAAGAAAAGAAAACTGTGCCTTGGCTGATGTGGGTCAATGGGTTGAAAGGTGGCTGATTCGATTCCCAGTCAAGGCACATGCCTGGGTTGTGGCCAGATCCCCATTGGGGGTGTGTGTGAGAGGTAACTGATTGATGTTTCCCTAGCACATTGATGTATCTCTCCTTTTCTTCCTTCCTTACTCTTTCTCTAAAAAATAAATAAAATATATTTAAAAGGAAAATATTTTAAAAGGAAGATAGATATAAGAATTGCTACTTACAAAATACAGCCAACATTTTAAGACATTAGACTCCA
Organism: Noctilio leporinus; assembly: GCA_004026585.1. Taxonomy (NCBI): domain Eukaryota; kingdom Metazoa; phylum Chordata; class Mammalia; order Chiroptera; family Noctilionidae; genus Noctilio; species Noctilio leporinus. The sequence goes on from PVIW01003663.1 coordinate 99,914, forward strand.
TTAGGATTTCTTAGCCTATAAAATCTATAGTATATTATATTCAGAGGAACTCTATTGAAATCATTTACTTTACCTGACTATTGTCTTTGGTTAAGCCCAATATCAAGTAGTTGTTCAATAGATATTTGCTGTTCATGATGATGGAAATAATAAAGATGTTAATGAATGATTCCCCAACTGAAATGTTTTTTTTTTAATTTTGTTTTTTTGTCCAGACTATAAGGCTGGTTCTACATGATTCTTATCTTTCCCTTTTCCTGAAGTCTGTTTGTCATACACGCTGAGAAATTTCTGACAATGCTTAGCATTGCTTCTAGTCAACTACAGGATGGAGGCCATGTTCAGTGTCCAGTTTGCTCACATTTGTGTGGACAGACCATTTGTGTGGATTGAGAGTAAAGTAGAAAGTGGAAGGATTTTTTAAATAATGGAAGCACTTATAATCTTTTGATACACATATTGTTTTCTATGACCCCTGACAAATAAATGATCTCAAGTAAGAGTCCTAGCCATCTATGTTTATTTTTAATTGATTAACTACTTAATTAACATCTGCTGTTTGGTTAGACTCAATTGTATGGCCCTACCTAAAGGATCTGGAAAAATTAAACATGCTTCCCATCAACTGCATGGTCTGGATTTCAATGCACCGACCCACGCAGGCTCAAACTAAGTTTTGGTTCTTACCATGTTCTTAACAAGATCACACCAGAAAACAAGTAGCTCCTTGGAATCCATTCTGAGAAAATAATCTGAAACACTGATAAGGATTCATACATATTAAAAAATTATTCATAAAAGTGGAAAATAGAAAAGTCTGGAGTTTAATTAATAGAAAATTTCAATATTAGCTTCCACTAATGTTCTTTTTCTTGTTTCCAGATGCAATCCATGATATCACTTTGCATTTTGTGAATTTTTAAGTAGAGACTATTTTTTTAATACTGAGTTTAATATCAAACAGTTTTTACTCATGCCTTGCAGCAAATAAACACAAAAGCCTATTTTTGATTTGATTATTCAGATAATAACTGTATATTCAGCTTCAGCCTTAATCAGTACTTTGGCCCAACATTGGCTTGAATATTTAGTTTATTAGAAATGTCTTGAAATGTTATCAAGTGATACATATCCTGAATATGAAGGCCTTTACATAGAATTGATTGTTGTATTGTTTATAATAAAATATATGAAATAAAGTCTTCATGATATAATGTATATTAATTAATCTTTAATGATCATAATTCTTTTTAAGTGTCCCATGACTATAACTTTATGCGTAAGCTTTGGTTTTTATGTTCCTCTACTCTCCCACAAGAACAATAAGATCAAAACAAAGCAACAGACTTCATTCTTTTATTTTTTTAATTGATTTTTTTTAAGAGAGAGAGAAAAAATCATTGATTTTTTGTTCCGCTTATTTATGTACTTATTGGTTGATTCTTGTATGTGCCCTGACCAGGGATTGAATTCACAACCTTGGCCTATTGGGACAATGGTCCAGCCAACTGAGATACCCAGCCAGGGCCAAGACTTCATCCTTACTCCACAGATCAGGGTAATTTAAAAACTCAAATGTCTTCAGATTCATTCAGCTTTTGGAGGGCAAATTGCTCATAGTATTGGGTCACAGAAAAAAAGGAATATGTCTCCAGTGTCCTCTGTTGAGTGTGAGCAACTAACTCAAGACCCTTAACTATAGAACCAGGATGCCTACTTCCAGTAGGATGGGCTCCCCTACTTTCCTTCCACTGAAAATAATGGAAAATCCTGAATGTTCTCCTTTTTTTTTTTTTTTTTAAAGATTTTATTTGTTATTTTCAGAGAGAAGGGCAGGGAGGGAGGAAGAAAGGAAGAGAAGTATCCATGTATGGTTGCCTTTCACCTGCCTCCAGCTACAGATCTGGCTGGAGACCTGGCTTGCAACCTGGTTATGTGCCCTGGCTGGGAATCGAACCAGAGACCTTTGGGTGCTCAGGCCGGCGCCTTATACACTGTGCCATCAGCCAGGGCCTGAATGTCGTCTTAAATGCATTAAGGAGTTGGTGGAGGTGTCAGTAATTTTCAGACTATGGTCAAAGAAATCAGAGCCCTGAGCTGGCACACATGGGGCTATTCCTTGGGGTGCTCATTGTCCTGAAAGTTGGGGTCTTTGCAGGTGAGAAAGAGGTGAGGAGACTAATAGGAGGTAAAGGCTGCATACTCAGAAAGGTAAATCAGAAACAATTCTCCCCCTAAAGCCAGGTTACTGCAGAGCAGGGGCGAAATGGGGGAAAGTTCCTGTAGCCACACTTGCAATGCCGAGGCAGCCAAACCACCGTCAAATAGTGGGACTGGCTTCCGTAGCCCTGGACTGACGCTGAGGCAAAGTGAGGGCCCTGCCTCCAGGCCTCCGACTTTCCCAGGCCTCTGTGGCATGACAGTTGAGCACAACTAGAACCAGCAGAAACCTCAGAACAGACCCCTGGGGATAACAGATACTGAAATCACTAGGCACAGATTATTGGACAGCTACACGTACTGTGTTTTAAGGAGAAAAAAAAAAAAAAGCAAAGAAATTGGATACATTTATGGGATACAGGAAATCACAAAAATTTTTAAGAGAGGAGGAGCATTTACAAAATTTGACCATATGTTGAGCTGTAAAAAAAAAGTCTTTCAAGTTTCAAAGGACTGCAATCACAGACAACGTTGGCCGTGGGACTGAGCTAGAAATTCATAGCAAACAGTAACTCTGAATCCCATATGTTTGGAAATGAAGCCATGTTGCTTAAGGTCAAGAACATGACAGGGGTGACCCTGTGACCTTCAAGAGGTACTGCTGGTATAAATTGGATGCTTTGTTGGTTGAACATAAAGAGTTCTAATTGCCAGTAATTCCTAATGACAATGTTAACTGGTCAGCCTTAGTTATGTAATTGCTTCTCAAGAACTTGAGCCCTGAAGAGATTCACTGAGGTCTATTAATCCTACACTGAGGGTGTCTTTAGGGAAGTAATCACAAGAGAGGAAAAGCTATGTACACAAACAGTGAACTTTAGTGTCATTCATATTTGCTACTGTCAGACCGCTACACCTGCGGTGTCCACAGGGGGACACCTGTGCATAGTAACATGATGGCATATAGTGCGGCAGATACTCCCACGATTGGAAAGATTATACACCCAACCAAGCAAATACCAACTTGGTCCTCTTATATGTTATAAGTAACACTCAGGAGTGTTTGTAGAGCCTAGAAGGTGTCCTAGAAAAGTTATTTGTTAAAGATTTTTAGTTTTGAAAATGGACTTTATCTTATTTGTGTGGTTAATTTTTTAAACATCTATTTGATGTGCAAATTAGGCCTTTGATCACACCACTTACAGCCCACCCCCTTCTCCCTGACCCCACTTCTCTTATCCAATGAGCTCTGAGAGTTCAACTAACACATAACACACCCCCTAAAACCCCCTCTCACCCCTTCACAAGACACAGCTTCTTGCAAAGCAAACAAGAACCTCCTTGGCCTCTGATGTCTCAACAGTGCATTCCTGGGTCCTCACATTTTCTGGTCATGCGGTCAGTGAATGCATCTTTGCTTAATCAGCCCCATGCTGTTCTCTTGGCGTCTGACTGTCTTAGGGCATCTGCAGAGGGGAGACCACGTATGGAGAAAGCACTAATGCTGAACCTTTCAGGGCCACAAAGTATTCCCGAGCAGAACATCTGGAAAGGATTCTAAAGACACTATACTTTCTTTTTCCTTCCTCCTCTTCCAAGCCAGCCTGAGCAGACAGCTGACATGAATTGTCAGGGTGCTTTTACCAAGAAACTGGGGCAAAGCTGACCCCTCTGGCGGTCTTACCGCAAACTCCCAGCCCCGGTGTGGAGAAGGCGAGGGCCCAGGACCCACCATGTGATCAGAATGGACTTAGAGCTGGGGAGCTCTTCCCCAGGGCCCCCACCCCAAGTTATTTTTTCTTTGTCCAGCTATAGAAGGCAGTGAGATCTTCACAGCTTTTGTGCTATTTTAAAGCAGCTATTTTTGGTCACTATTATTAGCCCCCAAGTCTGGCCTTTGGTGAGGCTCAAGCCATGAGCTTGGGAGGGTGGCTCCCTGCGGGTGAGGGGCAGGAAAGCGGCTGCGGGCTGCAACAGAGGAATCGGCAGAGCCACGGGTTCTTGGAGGGGAAGCCACAGGCCCTGCCTGCCAGGAAGGCTGCTGGGAGCCGCCTTGGACTGGGCACTGGAGCTGCCCTGGCTCAATAGCGCTGGAAGTTTGGGCTCTGCAGGGTGTACAAACTAAACAGGATGTGTGTGTGTGTGTGTGTGTGTGTGTGTGTGTGTGTGTGTGTGTTCTGAGCCCTGGGAGGTTGGGGGCGTGTCTGTGTCCGGGAGACACCCCAGATTCCCCTGAGCTCTTCAGGAACCCAGGGAAGAAACAAGGAGGCCCCGGGCTCTCAACCCTACTGTCCCTTGCTGCCATTTTCATGCGGATGGAACTGTAAAATAAATAAACCATTTTCTCCATGGCGAAAACAAGGAAGCAGTTCAAGAGTATTTTTGGCAACAGAGCCTTCCCTTCAAGAAAAAGGAAAAAATGAAACAAAAAAACAAACTACATTCTCTCCTCCAATTTGGAAGGAACATGAAACGGGACAAGAGTGTCATGGTCACCTGAAGACGAATGCGGTGCCGGAAGCTCCTGGTGGGATAGCAGTTCTGGGCGGGACATTGGTGTCTCACCTGGGACTCAGGGCGGGACTGCAGGCTGCTGCTTCCCCGGCTCATTCTCAAGGGACCAGGAGGTGGCTGTGGATGGGAGGCTTCAGCTCCATCCAGCTTGACAGCTGCGGAGCCTCCTCTCGGGCAAACTAGTCACTGTAGCTCTTCTGTCTGTCCCGTCACAGCCTTCTCCACCCCTTCTCCTTCTCTTCCTTCCCCACAGTTGCCTATCCGAATTCCTATTACTTTAGAAACGGTGACTTCCACTTGGTGCTTTGGGTGGAAACAATCCGATTAGAGTTATGCTCCCCACCCCTTCCCACTCTTTAATAAGATTGCGTGGTGCCTCATTGGAAGAACTTCAAGGAAGGCAACTAGAAAAATGGTCTAATTCAGGGTTTCTTAACGTCAGCACTAGTGACATTTCGGGCTGAACGGGTCTTTGTGGCCGAACAATTCTCAGTGCCAGCTGCGGCCCCTCCCTCCCAGAGTGACACCCAAATTGTCTCCAGATGTTGCCGCTGTACCCTGGGAAGAGCTGGGGGCTAACCTTCCCCCGTTGCGAACCATTCGTAGGTCTAACCTGTGAAAATTCAGGCATATTAACTAGGCTCATTTTGAGGGAGATTTGTGAAATCAGAACAGATAGTTGTCTTTCCTGTGTGATAAAAGGGAGACTGTTATTTATTATTATGAATTGCAGGCAAGCAGGAAGGACAGACTGGCCTGAAGAGTTTGTACCCACAAGAAAAGCAGTTAGAATGAAAGGCCATCCACTCTGCAGAAGGGTCTGTGCACATGAAGTGGTCAGGGGCCGGGTGGGGTTATGGAAGGTGGAGAACATGAAGAGCAAGCCAGGAAGCTGGTGGACTGCTGAGTGCTATGCAATGCAATTTCTCCCCACCACCATCAAGTCCTCGGTCAAATTACTAGGCTCTCAGAACCAAAATGCAAGTGGATTTCTTTGGGGGAAATCATAGTGTATGCCTGCTAGCTCAAGACCAATGGGGGATGCATTTATAGCCATGGCAGCAGGGATGAAGGGCCCTGGAGGTAGGAAGGTTGGACATTCACAGAAGTCACGGAAAGGGTAATATCTTTCACAACTGTGCTTTTGGAAATTTGAGCCATTAAATCCGCCCGGAAGCAAAGTGTGTGCTAAGAAGCAAAGTCCTGATGCCAATTAAGGACTTATGTTCTAGAAACAAGGCAAATGGCAGAAGCCCTGGGCTAGCAGTCCAAGAGGTGGAGTCCAATTCCAACTGTGCTATCTTGATGCTGCCTTTGGGCCTGTCACTCACCTTCTGGACCTCAGTGCTCTTATAAGTGAGACACAAGAACCTGATACCTTAGACTTGTTACAAGAAGTAAATAAGACCCTAGGTAGAAACACTCTGAAAAATAAAAATGCTCCCCAAATCTTAGGGTTGAACGATGGAGGAACTTTGTGCTCTCTACTTTGATCTTCCTCAATTTACAGATTTTGATAACCACAGGGATGGGAAATTCAGACTTCTAGGGGAAACACATTCAATTTAGCACAATCAATTCAGAGAAAATAATTGAAATGATCTGAAATGTGCCTTTTCATAACCTTTACCTTTTGATTCTAATTCTGCCAATAGAAATCACACTAAAGAAATTGATGTCCTTCTGTACATGACAGCTCTTTCAGTATTTGAAGTGCCTGTAATGTGTATTCAGGTCTCCTGTCTTTATACCTCTTCCTTAGGCTGAGCTTTTTCAATTCCTCTATTATTTCTTTTTCTTTTTTAATTTTAGAAACATTCTTTTTTTAAAAAAGATTTTATTTATTATTTTTAGAGAGAGGAGAGGGAGAGTGGAAGAGAGACATCAATGTGTGGTTGCCTTTCACCTGCCTCCAGCTACAGTCCTGGCTAGAGACCTGGCTTGCAACTTGATTATGTGCCCTGGCTGGGGAATTGAACCAGCGACCTTTGGGTTCACAGGCCAGCGCCTTATCCACTGTGCTACCAGCCAGGGTCCTTTATTATTTCTTAAACAATGAATAAGCATCCCTCAGAACAGTGATTCACAAGTGGGAGTGGGGGATATGGAGGAAAGGTCCCTTGTGGAACAGAAACTGGTGGATAGAGTTTAAACAGCATCCAACCCCTGTCCCCAAAATTCGGATGACCCCTCTTCATCCTGGTGGTTCCCTCTAAGTGCCATCTTTCATCTCCCTTTCCCCTCATGGCCATCTGGAATTCACCCCTGCGAGTATGGAAAGAGCGCTTCCATCAATGGAAGGAGTTGGTTATGTGGGTACAAGAAAAACATGGACAAGTAGCATGGATAGATTGTCCTAGTCCAAGCTCATATTTTTGATAAGAAAACTGCATCTCAGGGAGGTTGACAGGACCTGCTTGGGGAACACAGCTTCCTAGTCCTGAGATTGTTAGGATATAGGATCCTTAACTTTTGTTCTTATACACTTCCCTAATCTGTGGTGAGAGCTCTTCCAATTACATTCTGATTATAAATGGGTGTTGTAGATTACCCTCTGGGGTGTATGCCCAGCTCCCATGATACCCCAGCTCTCTAGACCTGCCCCTAACTGCCATGTTTTCACCATATGATACCTGCACCCCTGCCCTTGGCCTGGGCCCCAGTTGATTGAATCAATAAAATTATCTTTTAGAAATTGGAATTAGTATTTGAACTTAGCTGGTCTGTCTGGACATGTGCTGGCGCTGAGATACGCACAAAACCTTGGGAGGCAAGGAAGCCACCTTCCATCCAGCAGACACAGAAGCAGAAAGAAGCGGCCACCAGAGCAGTGAAGATTGAGAGATGTGAAGACGGGCAGAGAAGGGGCACCAAGAGGCGCCTGCTGGCTTTCCAGGCACAGGTTTAGATCTGCAAAAAGCTCGTTTCTTTTGCGTTTATGACAAGATCCAGAATTGTTCAATAAATTCTTCTTCTGTCTTAAGCTATCTAAAGTGGATAGAGACCAACCTAGATCAGGTAAAGTAATTCCCGTTTCCACCTAGTTTATGGATTGGTGATAGTTGTCTTCCCAGGGAAATAGAGAGAGTTTTAAATTTTTTTCAATAAAAAAACTTCTGATTTCTAGTTGACTGGTTTTCTTTTCTTTCTTAAAAATTATTTATTTACTTTTAGAGAGAGGGGAAGGGAGGGAGAAAGAGAAAAACGTTGGTGTACGAGAGAGACATCAATGGGTTGACTCTTGCATGTCCCCAGCTGCGGGCCTGGCCTATAACCCAGGCATGTAACCTGACTGGGAATTGAATGGGCAACCTTTCAGTTCGCTGGCCAGCACTCAATTCATTGAGCTCCACCAGCCAGGATGAGGCCTTCTTTATTTTATAGAAAAACCAAGAACTATTGCCAAGATCTTTTTTTACATTTTTTTAAATTTAATTTTTAATTTAATTTTATTGTATTATATTCATCCCACACCCCCCACTCTCCCCTTCCCCCCTCCTATTCCCTCCTCAAAGTCAATCCCACTTGTTGTCCCTGTCCATGGGTCATCCATGCTAGTTCCTTGACTAAACTGCTCCCTTTCCTTGCCTCCTTCTCTCCAAGACCTTTAGGTTCTTGGAGAATTTTTAAGTTCTTTGTTAAGCCTCAAAAACTGAACAGTAATAGCTTAGGTCAAACTGTGGTAAATATAGTGAGTCCCTCAGACAGAAACCCAATTAATTATATTGGCTTATGATTATGGAGTCATATTGGTTTAAATAGTTATGTTTATTTTAAAAATAGGGCCACAGTCTCCCTTTAAAGATCTGTTATACTTTTCCTTACTAGACATCACTTCAATTACAGTAAACTGATGAGTTCTTAAAGCATATTCCTCTGAGGTCAAAATTGAATTTTAAATATCAGAAAAGTGTTCTGTGGTCATCTTATCCTTGGGCCAGAGACACTCTTGGGCTACCTAATTAAAAAAAAAAAAAAAACAGGAGTGATTATTATCAAAACGGTACCCAGACCCAATAAGAAGTAATAACCATTTCAACCTTATAAGGTAGTCTCAGCTAGGGTGGAAACAGACCTCTGATTCCTGGTCCTGTGACACCTTCCTCTGATTAGACCTTTGTGTTGAGATGTTTTCAGAATAGACCTGGTGGTAATTCACCTTCTTCTGTAGACAACATAATAAATATCAAGGGTAAAAGTTAGAAGATTTGACCAGGTCTTCAGTTGAGGGCAAGCTGTTGCTTTCCTTTAAGATAAAGAGATTACAAACAAAAGAAACAAAAGGCGTTCATTTCTGAGTGTCACTAACACATTTGGCCTGGGAAGGTGTGGGAGGGGATTGGGCTGGTGGGGGGCTATGGTGTCCTCCATCCTTCCTCTGATTCATAGGTTGCTGTGAGCTGTTTCTACCACTGTGAGCTTCCTGACAACTAATGCTCACTGGACTCTTTCCAACCAGGCTTCTGGCCTTGGGTCTTTATCAGAGTCCACACCAATGAAGATTTCCAAAATCTTACTTGCTCACTGCCAAATTCAAACATTACTACTCCTGTCCTACCCGCACCCTCACCTTTCTGGTTTCCAGTTCTGCAGGCTCGCCAACCCACACCTGTACTCCTGTACTCCATCTCTCAGGGAAAAATGCAGATTGACCCTGAAACTAAAGAGCTTCAGTTCAGAGCCACATTGCTCCCAAAACTTTGGGAAGATCCTCGTCATTTTCTCTTTGTAATTTTGATTTTTCTTTTTGATCTTAAAAAAAAAAAATAACTAACCTACTACAGGGTACATTTATAAGAGCATGACTAAAAACATTAACTTACCCTTTATTTGAAGCATGACCCAAGCTCTTTGAAGTCTAATAGGGCCTAATTTCCCCAGGGAATACTATGTGGCAGAATGCCCCCGAAGGTTTGGTCACTGTAGACTAGGCCATCTGTCTTGAGCACAGGCCGAATATGTTAGAGTAGGCGGCTGGGAGCACCAGATACACACACAGCCTCCATCCTCCTTCAGACCCATGGGACTGGGAGAAAAACAAATGCCAGAAGAATAAGCCTGTAATGGTAAAGAGAATGGGATACAGGATGATGATCTCCGAAGCTGGGCAGGGGATGGAAGGTGCTGGTGGGTGGGGACTCTGGAGAGGCACTGAGATGTGGGGTGTACCTGTAACTGGGTGTAACTGTCTGCGGGGAAGCTTCCAGCAACTGCCCACTCCCCCACTGCCAGTAGACAGCTCCCCAGCAGGCGGACACCAGGGGTCCCTTCTTCAAACACTTCGAATCAACAGCCTGGGTTGGGCTACAACTTCTAACATGGGTCTGAGGCCTCAGAGGAAAATTTTCCTTATTCAGACTTGGAATGGGCTGTATCAAGGTATCCATTTATCAATCTTAAATAAAGCACAGCCAACAAGCCCCATCTGTGGACACAGAACGTGCAGCTTCCCTTTCCATTCAGAGAAGTCCACAGAAATCCACAGTAGCTCATCTGAACAGCCACAGATTCTTAACATACTCGGACATCCAAGTATCCCCAGACTTTCAGAAGAAAATCAGCGACATAGGAAGGAAACACCTAAGTTAGAAAACAAGAGAAAATTAAATTAAGAGCCAAATTATTGTCCTCAGAAAGAGTCAAGGAAATATTGCTTATCCATAAGGTAAGAACAGGATGATATTTACAAGCAGGCCAAGAACAAGAAAGAAATTAAAAATATGATTGTTCCTGGCTGCTGGCTCAATGGATAGGCACATGCCTGTGAACCTAAAAGTCGCTGGTTCAATTCCCAGCCAAGGCACATAACTACATTAAAAGCCAGGTCTCCAGCCAGGTCTGTAGCTGGAGGCAGGTGAAAGGCAACCATACATTGATGTTTCTCTCTCTCTCTGCCTCTCTCCCTTCTCCTCTCTCTGGAAATAATAAATATAATCTTTAAAAATATATATGATTATTGAACTTAAAGTCCCACAGAATAGAGATTGGAACCTAATGAATCTTTAGAACATCTCTCTAAACAGTAGAGAGATGGAGAAATACACAAGGAGAGAGAAGAGGCATAGGTAGTGAGCTGGAGAGTGAAATGTCTGACTATGAGGAGTTTCAGAGAGAAAAAAAGGAGGGTGAGTAATCACTAAGACATAACAGAGGAAAGTTTCCCAAAGCAGAAAGGAGCAGTGACTCATCAGACAACCCCATGGAGGGCTGAGGCTGTCAGGGGTAATGAGCATGTGGAGACCCAGCCAGAGGCACTCGGGGCATCTGGGTGAGAAGCCACCTGAAAGCTCCAGGAAGAAAAGACTGAGTCACCTGCGAGGATCTAGAACCAGACCACTTCGGACTTATCAGTAACAGTTTAGAAGACCCTGGAGCACTTGAGACTTCACATGTAAAATGGCAGAGTGAAAATGACATTGGAATAAAAATTAAGAAAAGAAGAAGAAAAGGAGAGAAAGAAAGAAAGAAAGAAAGAAAGAAAGAAAGAAAGACCTTCTGGCTGCAATAAAACAAGAAACGGTGTGAGTCTCAACTGCAGTAGACGGCAAGGAGGTGGAAGCAGGCCCCAGGAGGCAGGAAGACCTTAAGCGACTATCCACCACAAACCTTCAGAGTTAAATGTCACATCCTCAGAGAAACACAGTGTGGGCATCAGGCCTTACTTGGCATGGAAAAGAAGCAGAGAGAGCCACTGGACACGACACAGCTGCAAGAAACTGCGTGTTGCACTGCTCACCTGGGCGAAGGGGGACAGTCACTCATGCCCACCCTGGTTTTAAAGGGAGTTGTGGCAGGAGGACAGGGCCCTAGTCCCCGACAGAACCTCCTATAAATAGCAGGTCAGGGAGGAGTCACTGCACTTGAAGATGAGTCATAATCAGACAGAAGCCAGCCCAAGATTTACACAAAGATAGAACAAGAATAAGTAGAAAACAAAGGGAAAGAAACAAGTAAAATACTTTGCAGAAGAAGCAGAGAAGACTGGAATGACAGGAATGAAAACTTGTGACCAAACATCTCCTGGAACAGAGTTGTTGTCCTTCCAAACTAAGAAACATGTACATAGTAAAGGAAAGAACACAGTGGAAAATAATTTTTTAAGAGAAGCAATTATAACTGGAACTTATAACATAAAAGATGATGACAAAACTAAGACCAACTGTGTCATTCCTATCAATGTGTGTCCAAAAACAAGCTCAAATCACCTAGTAAAATAAAAAACAGGCTGAATCACAAAGGGAGACCCAGCTTTATGGTATGCGAAAGCAGACCAAAGACAGAGGGACTCACAGGGTTCAAGAAGGCAAAGTCAAACCCTGGCTGGTGGCACAGTGGATAAGGCACCGGCCTGCGAACCCAAAGGTCGCCGGTTCAACTCCCAGCCAGGGCACATAACAAGGTTGCAAGCCAGGTCTCCAGCCAGGTCGGTAGCTGGAGGCAGATGAAAGGCAACCATACATTGATGTCTCTCTCCCTCTCTGCCTCTCTTCCTTCCCCTCTCTCTAAAAATAATAAATAAAAATCTTTTAAAAAAAAGAAGGACAAAGTCATGAGAGGCAGAAACATCAACAAGTGGTATGTGATTATTTATTTTTTTATCTAGACAAAACATCAAAAATAGCTACAAAAATATATGAGAAAAGGGATTCATGGTAGTGAGGGTGGTGCTGGTAGAGAAATAGACAAATCAAAGAATAAATGAGGAAGCCCAGAAATACACTCAAGTTTATTCAGGAATCTATTGATAAAAATGGCATTTCAAGTCGTCAACAAAAGGATTAATGTACATGTGATCCTGGGACAATTAAATGGTCACCTGAAAAGTTAACTTCAATCTATACTTTACACCTTATGCCAAAATAAATTCTAGATCAACCATGACTTAATTAGAAAAAATAAAAGCATGAAAGTAGTAAAAGAAAACATGAGTGATTTAAAAAATAATATTAGAGGGAAGGTCTTTCTAAGTATGATACAACTTAAGAAGATGAAATAAAAGATTAATAAAATTAATTTTAAATAAAATAAACAAAAATACATTAAAAATTAAATCCTGTAACATAAAAAAAAAGAATATATCCTCAACCCCCCCAAAAATGTAAGCACAATTCAAAAACAAAATAACCAAACTGAGGTCAATATTTGCAACCTATAATGACAGACAAAAGCTTGATTTCTTTAATAAATAAGGAATATTGACAAATTAATACAAAGACACAGGCACAGTAGAATAATGAGCAATAAAGCTGAATAGATATTTCACAGCAAAAGAAATGCATTGACTTTAAATTATGAAAGGATGCATGATACCAAGAAATGCAAATTCACACTACACCAAGCTCTGTGGTGGAGTCTGCAAGTTGTTCACCAAAATTCATCCCCTCTTTCTTCTTGGACATATGGCTAAATGTGCCTGTGTCTTCCTCCTCCAGTTGGCAGTGGCCATAGGTTAACTCCTAGCCAGGGAAATGAAAGAGATGTGTGCTGTTTCCAGTTTAGGCCTTTGAAACATGAGTTTGTTTCCTCCACCCTTTCCTTGGGCGGGGACCAGGGCCTGCCGTTAAACTGTCACATCTCCACCAAAAGAATACCCAGGGGGAAGGGGTGGGTCACTTGATTTTCAACTAACCAATGACAACTTCTCCAGCCAGATGAGGGTGGTTCTTCCAAGCATGGGATTTACTGTAGCCTCGTGACATTGGTCTGCCCAGGTTCAGACCTTAGCCCTCTTGCTTACTTATAAGAACACCTGGAACACTTGGGATTAGCACCTCATGCCTCCAAGCCATAATTTACTCATCTGTGAGATGGGGAGACAATACTTTAAGTCTCACAAGGTGAACACAGGGTGTCCAGGTGTCTGGGTTTGCCCAGGGCTGAGGGTTTCCTTGAATGCTGGAACAGGGCCAGGTCCTATGTAACCTGGCTAGTCAGCCCCCTAGAGTCTAGAATTAGGGAAGCCTTGTCAGAACCATGCTTGGTGACTCCTCTACTGGTTAGCCTTTCCTATTTCCAACATGTTATTTCTTTTTTTCCTTTTAAGATTTTACTTATTATTTTAGAGAGAGGGGAAGGGAGAGAGGCAGAGAGAGAGAGAGACATCAATGACAGGAGAGAGCCTTTCCCCTGCCTCTAGCTACGGACCTGGCTGGAGACCTGGCTTACAACCTGGTTATGTGCCCTGGCTGGGAATGGAACCAGCAACCTTTGGGTTCACAGGCCAGCACCTTATTCACTATGCCATCAGCCAGGGCTCAACACGTTACTTTTAAGGACAACTCAGAAACAGTACAGTTTCTTGTTGAAAGAAACAATGAGATGTGACAAACTACACAATGGCCATGCCTCTGAGCCTGTCTGATCCCCTTCCACACTGCCTCCAGTTCGCCAGTGACTTGGTTTGACCAATGAGACACACGTGGACCCTTAAAAAATGTGTGGAACTTAGGGTTTACCCCTCCTGCTGTGGGGAACCCTTGTGCCACAGCATAAACCAGCATGGTTTGCTTGCCTGAGAACAAGTGAGCAAATAACGAGAGATACCCCGCATGTCCCCACCCCACCCCCACAGTCCTGCTCACCTAGCGAGTGAGGTCTTTCTAGACCCACAGCCCCAACCCTCAGAACCATCCCTACAACCCTCAGAACTAGAAGGATGATGCTGGCTACTTTCAGCTGCTGGATGTGTGGGTGTCTTATATAACTGATGAAGAGATTTTGTTTAAAAGTTAATGAATGAACCTAAAGCTGTTAAGTGCATAAAATCAAAATGTGGAAATGATTATATGTACCGACATTAGACAAGAGCATGGCATTGTGTAAAATTTAGAGATAAGATGAACGAAGTGAAATACATAAAGTTCACGTTTAGCTTGAGTGCACAACGGTCCCTTCAAAAATGTTCTTCTTTCCCCACCCCTAGTTGAATGGCTACCTCTTGGGAAGTCCCTCCTTATAAGAGAACATTTCTCGTGAACGAATTCAGGTAAGATATTCGAGACTTAGTCTGTTATCTTCCATGTGCAATTGCATCTCAAAGAAGGAAGTCTGACATAAAAATTGAACAATTAATATTAGAATATAACTCCATCCCTGGGGTAGATTCTTCATTTCTCAAAGTGTGGTCCCCAAGTAAACAGCTTGTGCCATTTAAACCCAGGACAGCTCCAGTTATCAAACTGAAGTTCCTTCACCCCTGGCAGACTGGGGCTGGTGGCCCCTGGGAGCTGTGGTCTGACCAAAGGGAGGGGTCCGGTGCCGCCCTGACTTGAGTTTGCCAGGGTTTGCTCTGGGGCCATCTTCCAGCCTTCTCTTTCACCTGGGGGCATTGTCAGTATTTCCAGCAGGTGGCTCATACTACTTGAGACCCCCACCGCCATGTTAGAAATCTGAGTAAATCCAACCTTTGACTGAGTTACTAAAACACCAGGTATATATGTTTGCAAAGCACTTGCAGTTAAATTATGCCATCAAAAGTGATCAAAAGAGAAAAAAAAAAGTGATCAAGAGAAACTTGTAATTGGCATAATGAGTACTTGAGTACAATCATGTGTCATTAAAAAGAATGTTCTCTTCAGCACCAGTAACACTGAGACTGATTAAGTATAGATTTTTTTGAAGGACAACAATAAAGAATATTTTAAAATTCAGCACTTGCCTCCTCAATCAAGTTTTAAAGTTTACTGTGTTTTGTAGGATATACACTAATGATGCCCAGTCCTGACCAAAAAAAAAAACCATGAAATATCTTCACCGGGACAGAGAAGAAAATAAGATGATTTAGTGACATATGTATCACCAAAAATGCAATGTTTTTTTATTTCTCAAGGAGAATATTTGAGGCAAAGACAGTGGCCCTGTACATTTTTTGTTATATACCTATTATTTCACAGATGCCTTCAAATGAAAAGCACATGGTACAGCTTATTCTCTGCTACCTGAGAAATTGCCCGATGCGACACCAGCTTCTGTGGTGATTGTCTGTAGTCTGGGGATTGGTGTCTTTTGCAAAAACAGCAGAGAACAGTGATTTATGGGGCTGCTGTGAACATGACCATGAACGGTGGGCAACAAAGCAGATAAAGTGTGGGTTTTGAGCCCCCAGCTCTGTGGTGGGTCAGAGAAGGTAACTTGGTGGGTGACACAGCCTGTTGGAGCCACACTTCACAATGAACATCACTGAGAAATGCAATAAATAGGTGCTCTTAATGTTCCTACCATGGTGTCTGCTTCACATTACACCCCAGAAATCTTGGCTACTCTTTACTTTCTGGAATTGGGGAGAAAAGTTAGCATTAGGATTAGTAGCACATGGGCCACTCATAGTTTTGAATAGGTGGTCTTGTAACTTGTCCCAGTAACTTAGCCAGAAATTAAGCATTTCAACATAGTGCAGGGAAGTTAAACATAGCTGGTGATCTTGCCAAAACTTTGGGGTGAGCGGGGCCTTTTCAGTTAGCGCTGATATTCTCATAGATAAGTCATGCTGCCAAGGGCATTATGAACGTGGTTGGGAATTTTCAAAAATTCTGTTAGTGAAAAGGCCTTTGGCTATCTGAGTCGATCTTAAGAGAGTCTCATGTTGATAATTACCCAATCATGTCTGCCTGCATATAGTTTAAATGCTGGCATTTAGAGAACAATAAATTAATTAATAAAGAAAGAAAAAGAAACGGAAGTATACGATCTTCTAAAAAAAAGAATCAAATGCTATCTTTTTAAATAGAAATTTCAAAATATACGTCATTTTTTGTATTTCTTATTATTTCATGGCAAAATTAAAACACTGGTGATACTCATATGTACTTAACAAATGAGAATAGAGCTGGGAATGACATGTCAATCTTAGATTCTCATTCTGAACTGCTTACTTTTCCCAACTCTCTGCCTTAAACCCACTTAAAAGTAGAAAGAGCCCTGGCTGGTGTGGTGCAGTGGATTGAGCACCAGCCTGAGAACCCAAAGGTCACTGGTTTGATATTCCCAGTCAGGGCACATAACCAGGTTATGAGCCAGGTCTCCAGCTAGCTCCCCAGCTGGAGGCAGGTGAAAGGCAACCATACATTGATGTTTCTCTCCCTTTCTTCCCCCTTCCCTCCCTTCCCCTCTCTCTAAAAGTAATGAATAAAATATTTTAAAAAAAGAATTAAGGACAAGGCATCAGAAAACACTCTTATCAGAGCAGCATGGAAAAAAGAAATCTCTATGTGCTTCCTGTCCAAGGTCTTCTTCATTGACTTTTAAACTCAGCATTGAAGGCTGGAAAGGAATTTGAGGAAATTCATCCACCAGGTGTTGCCTTTGAATTAGTGGTTCAGCAAATGTGCCAGGTGACTTCCCATCTCCTCAACATCCTACAAAACTCCCCAAACATCAATTCTGGGATCCTTGATGCACTACTTAAAATAGGTATAGTTCATCAGGTTCGGAACAGCTGCTAAATTAGAGAAAATCCTCGATTACAACAATGACGATGCCACTGATCTTAATTCTCCTCTTGGCCCACATTTTAATTTCCATTTGAGTCTAAGGACTTTTTTTCCAGTTTCTTTTTAAGTTGCTTATTTGAATAGAGGGGAAAGTAAGCTGTGTGTGTGTGTGTATAAAGGGAGGTCATACCAGCGAAAACAGAAAACAGGCCACCCACGCAAACGGAAGGCTTGCTCGCTGGCTTCTGGAACTGCCTGGGGAGGTCAGAGTGGCAATTCTTATCTCCTTGTGGGAAGCCCCCTCCAGAGAGCAGGAAGGAAGTGACTGACTGGACCATGGTGAGTCACTGAGCTCAGGCTGAGAACCCTTTCAGGGATGGCAATTAAAATATTGAGAACATTGGCCTCTGGAAGCTGGAACCACACCCAAGCATCCTTGACTTTCAGTCTTTTCTGTTGCGGGTTCGTATTCACCATGCATTACAGCACATGAGGTTCAAAAGCCTGACTTTTGATTCTCAGGAGTAGAAAGGGTGCCTGGTAAAGACTGGATTTTTTTTTTTTCTACTAATTACATTTCATAGACTAGCTGCGTGGCTTTGGGAAAATCACTGAACCTCTGTTCTGTATTTACATAAAGTGGGGGTCCAAAGGAAATGACCTCTCTGCTGTGAGAATCCAGTGAGGCCAAGAGTGTGACACAGTAGCATGGTGCGGCTCACAGCGGATGGCAGATGGCAGCTTTCAACACCACCAACTCTATCATTCTTATTACTAGTTGGACACGCCAATTTACCCATGGAGCAAATTCTCAAGGATTTGAGAAAAACTACAGAAGAATCATCAGTCTGAATGCAGTTTAGCATTTTGTTAGTTATTATTATTGCCAAGTGGATTTTAAATACTATATTTTCACCCCATCCAGTCTGGGAGAGACAGATAATAAGCAATTAATGACAACTATAATAGGTCAGGTAGTGATAAATGTTGGGAAGAAAAATAAAGCAGAATGAAGAGACGGAGAATGAATGGGGGTGGGGAGGGCTGTTATCTGATACACAGCAGTCAGAGAAATCTCTGGCAGGTGTCACTTGAGCAAAGGCACAGAGGAAGCAGAGAGCAACAGGCAGCTCTGTGGGGACAGAGCGTTCCAGCAGAGAGAACTGCGGAGTACAAGGTCCTGGGGCAGAAGAGGTGAAGGAACAGCCGGGAGGCCAGTGGACGGGAGCAGTGAGAAAAGGGAGTGGTGGAAGGTGAGGGCAGAGGATGTCCATGCCACCTGGATCCCATCTGGTCTTGTTTGCCCGGTAGAGGTTTGAGATTTTAGATGAGATCTTAGTGCAGGGTTTGAGCGGAGCAGGGATGTGGTCTGAATCAAGCTTCCAGAGGATCCCTCTCACTGAGAAATAAAGAATAAATGTGTATTATTGGCAATATTCCCTATGCCATACTTTATATCCCTGTGACTTTTTTTTAGAATTGGCAATGTGTACTTCTTGATCTTTTCACCTTTTTCATCCATCCTCCCAACCTGCCTCCTGTCTGGCAACCATCAATTTGTTCTCTGTATCTATGAGTTTGTTTGTTTGTTGATTTATTTATTTTTAGATTCCATATATAAGTGAAGTCATGTGGTAGCTATCTTTCTCTATCTGACTTCACTTAGCGTAATAGGTCCATCCATGTTGTCCCAGATGGCAAGGTTTTATTCTTTTTTTTATGGCTGAATAATATTTCATTGTATATATATGTATCTATGACACATCTTCTTTATCCCTTTTGTTAGGAGGCAGAGGCAGACAGCCTGGAGATAGTACATTCCTTTGAGCTTTAATTGTACCCGGACTTTAGTTAAAACTCTAACAGTCAATGTTTATGTATCTAACCTGGCAGAAATGTGATAATGAATGGGACAGGAAACTCATAGGGATAAGTTAATGAAGTTAGCTTGTCCCAGAATCTCTGGGGAGATGTTAATAAAGCAACTGTCTCAATCAGACCCTCTTGGCCCTTCTTTACTAATAAAATTAGTAAGGAATTAGGGTAATGATCTAGGTATCCGTGAGAATGCACATATTCACTAGGATAAAAACCCCAACCCGGTGATGTCAGGTTGAAGATGACATCTCTAAGAGTCTCTTCCCTTGCCCCTCCCCACCTTTCCTGTTCCCTGTTTCCCTTCCCCCAATAAACCTTTGGTTTGATCCTACAGCAGCCTCCGGGTGTGATTTCTCTAAGCAAGGCTGACCTTACCCCTTTGTTTACCTATGTGTCCATATCTTGACTATTGTCAAAAATGCTAAAAACGATCGTTTTGTAAGTGATATAAATATTTAATTACTGTGTTGTACACCTGAAACTAATAAAATATTGTATGTCAACTGTATTTAATTTTTTAATTAAAAATTAAGTATTTATGCTTTATTATAATAACACAGTAATCTAAAACAATGAAAAAGACAGATAGTTGATTGCTTATCCCTGTGCTGGGTGGGTCATGGCAACTATGCTCTATCTAATTCATCCCAAATTCCTAGCCTGATAAAATAGAAATACTCCACATATCTATTTCCAAGGTAACTTCAGAGTGATCACAGGATCAGGTAACATCTGTGGACTTAGTTAATTCATCACTATAAATTTATATTCTGAGTCCCTTTGACTACATGAGCCAGAATTTGAGCTGGAATAATGAAGGTGACACAGATGGGCGCGACAGGGCTTCCCGATACCCCCAGCTCCCAAACAGGGTGTCTCAGTGCGGAAGGCTCTAAGTCTGTCCTGTGGGTCCTCCCATTGCCTCCCCTTTCTTCTGCCCAGACTGCCCAGAGCTGTTGTCCCTACCGTGGTTGGGGTGGGAGGGGCAGAGACAATGCTGGCCAGGGTACTGGTGCCTGGGGCTCATCAAGGGTCGTGTGTGGGGCCATTATCTCATTCGAGGTTGCTCTGCAATTTGTCACTCATTTTCCCTCTAGAGGAAAAGAAGCCCTGCTAATTGTGTCTGTTCTTATTTAAATCTGAAAAATGCAGGGAGAGAGTTGTGATAGGACCTAGAAATCTTGGCCTCATACCTCATCCCCTTCAAATATTCAAAAGAGATGAGCAGAGCCCTGTTGATCGGTCCCAAGGCCCAGGGCAAACCTTCAGAGTCTCAGTGCCCACTCAGTGAAAATAAGGAAGGCCATACAGAATAGCTTCAGAAGAGATGATGTAGGGCTCTCGCTGCCTAGGACCTTGGTTACAATTGTGGGGAAATCAATTGTCAGGAACAAGATTGTTGGAAATGAGTATGGAAACATAAACAAAGCTTTCAGAGCTTTCAGGTAACAGAAGTGGGAGTATGAGTGCATTCTCTTAAACATCTCTAATTGTTGCTTTGATAGCAATTAAAATTGATGATGGGAACAAAAACACTTCAGCGTATGGCAATTAAATATATTGTAAGGGCAATATGGACCTATCATGTCTAGCAACACAAATTATATAGTCTCCCCATCAAACACGCTTTCTTATTTAGGGACAGCCTGGAGAAACAATTTTAAGGGCTTATATTCTTAGTTACTTTATGTTCACTTCCCTTGCCTCCTAAATACTGTCACAAATAAGTTTCAAAGGGGCAGATGAAAACACACACTTGAGGAGACGGCTGTACCAGCAGGACAGGCAGAAAGCACAGATGCTGCACATCTGTCTCCCAAGCTGGGTGCTGGGTCTCCACAACTACCTTCCCTCACCCATCACCTCACCCTGTGCTGAGCCCCAGCTGCCTGACCAGGAAGACCCATGTCAAGCTGGTCGTGGTTTCTGGGATATATGTGGGCAGACTGAATGTGCCTGGGCAGGGCCCTGCTCCCTGCCACACTGTGTCCACATCTCAGAAGGGCATGGTCAGCCCTAGATGGGAAGCTCTGCTATGTACAGACCGTCCTTAACTTCAGGGAAGGGTGAGAGGGAAGGGGCAGAAGCTCATTGGGTGACAGCAGTGGACCAGAATCAGAAGACAGGGTACCTCTCCCAGCTTGTACACTAACTAGTCCTGGGCTCTCTCACAACTTTCCTTTAGTCTTTACACAAAACACAAAGGTGGATGGGACTGATGAGAACTGAGTACAATAAGGTGTTTCAGACTGGGTCGCAACCAGGAGTGTGTCGGTAAATGCTTAACAAAAAAACGGGTAAAAGAGGTGGGGGCAGTGTGTAACGCTCACCAATTCCCATGGTGTAAATACTTCAAGTTGGGAAAGATACAAAGGGTATTTCCACTGTAATATAACAGACATGGACAACATCAAGGGCATGAGTTTTTATAATTTTATAAACTTTGTCAGGTGATAGAATTTAACATTAAATAATGGCCCCATTCAATAATCAGCTGGCAAAATTCCTGAAAATTTAATTGTTGGATCTTGAGAGCTGGTGCCTTCAGCACAACAGTGAGTGGCTCACCATCTCATGGAGGGTCCTGAAATAGATTAATCAATTAATTAAAAGATTATATTCATTCTTTTTAGAAAGACAGAAGGGAGGGAGGAAGAGAGGGAGATAAACATCAATGTATGGTTGCCTTTCAGCTGCCTCCAGCTGGGGACCTGGCTGGAGGCCTGGCTTGCAACCCGGGTGTGTGCCCTGACTGGGACTTGAACCAGCGTTACCTGGGTTCTCGGCTGGTGCTCAATCCACTGAGCCACACCAGCCAGGGCTCTGAAATAGATTTTTAAAGTTAAATAAGTCAGATTAGCTTACATGAAACTAGAAGAGAATACAAAATTTTAGAATACTAGTCAGGATACATCTGGTTTCACAAAATTTGTATGAGTGTATCAGGTCATGACCTAAAATGTATTTGTGTGTGTGTGTGTGTGTGTGTGTGTGTGTGTAGGGGGGGATCTTTAATAAGAAGTTTGGGCAATTCTGGAATCTGCTTTTCTCTCCAATGCTAGTCTGAGAGTGGCTGTCAGGAGACCCTCAACGCCCTGTGATATAGCCCAAATCTCAGAGTTAAGAGAGTGATTGGGCTACTGGAAGCTTGTTTGCTTCCTGAGGGAAATGGAGGTTAGATGAGGCCTGGAGAGGCTGAGAACATTCTGGAGAAGGAGACCCTTGAGACTGAAAGCATGCAACACCAGCCAGGTTTGCTCTTGGGCTCCCTGCAGCTGCAGGTGCGAATTGAATTGCGGTCTTTAGATGTGGCTGGATCTCCTGAGGTCAACCAGAGTTAGAGGGGTGTTTGCAAGTGTCGACTTTGAGGTTTCTTCTGGCCTCAGCCTTCCTCTCATAACAACAAGGGGGTGTTTTTCTGTCAGGGCAAGGTGAGTAAACATGAGGTCACGCCCTTCCTGTGGGTAGTCAGATTTCAGTCTCCCCACAGTAAAGGATGTGCGCCCATGTGGAGATGTATAGCAAGAATAGCAAGAGAGTCAACGAGTTGGTATCTACCACCATCTTGCCCTTTAACTTCTTTTTTTTAATTTTCGAGACGATTAAAAATATTAACAGGTCCTCTTACCTTTTACTTAGTTCTCTCCAATGGCGACAACTGTGGTGACAATGGTACAAGCTCACAGTTAGGAGACTGCATTGAAACAATCCACTGGTCTTATTCAGATTGCATGGGTTTTACGTGTGTGTGTGTGTGTGTGTGTAGATCTGTGCCATTCTATCACATGTGTAGATTTGGGTGGCCACCACCACTGTCAGCACACAGAGCATTTCTGTCCCCCAGGCCCCTCCTGCAGCTCTGTGAAAGCCACAGCCACCTCTCCCCCTTTCCTGACAACTGCTATGTGTTCCTCTACAGTCTGTCATTTCAAGAATGTTTTGTAAATGGAATCATTTGGTGAGCACAACTGACATTCCTCATTCAGCTTTGTGGCCCACTGGTTTGCTGTATATCAGGAGTTTGTTTCTTTTTGTCACTGGGTTGAGTTTAACCATTTATCTGTCAAAGGGCAGATTGAAGGTTGTTTCTGGGTTTTGGCTCTCGTGCATAAAGCTGCGGTAAACATTGGTGGCTTTGCGTGCAGAATGTCTTTTGAAGGACGTTTTCTTCCCTTAGAGCGGAGCAAGGATCTCTGCGGAAACATGGGCCTAACATCCCCTCAGATCCCCAGAGGCATCCCTCTGCCTGGGCCCAGTGGTGCCCAGTGGTGCCGGGGAGCCGGCAGAAGCTGGAGGCAGCTGCCTTCCTGGTGAGGGAACCAGCTTAGACCCACAGCCTGAGACTGCAGAGCCAGAGCTGGTGTCTGTGCTCCCCTGACGTCGCCAGGCCCCTGTGTCTGTGTCACAGGACAGCTGGCATCTACCAGGTGCTCAGCAGGGTTTGCAAGGTCAGGAAGGTGAGGGAGGAAGGCGCCCCACCCTTGCCCTGAAGAGGGGGCGGGAGGAAGGGGTGGGGGAGGGATGATGAGAGAGTCACCAAGAACTAACTTTTCTCAGTTCCTGCACACTGGCCTAATTGCTGTGCCACAGCCACATACCAACTCTCAGTCCCCAAACCTGTGCCTGAGCACTACTGTTCTCCCCATTTCACAGACAAAGGCACTTAGAGACAATTTGGGGGGAGGTGTTATGTTCACATCAAATTATTTGGAAGGCATAGAAAGGACTTTAAGCAGTGTATCACAGACCAGAAATATAATCAAAGCAGTGCCAGTCAACCATTTATCATATGCAAAGTTAAATAAAATGTATTAATTAATGTGCACAGATAGATGATGCTGTGTTTGCTTCTGAACCCCAGGTTTGCCTTTCTGCCACCCTGTGGTCACCAGGCCACCCCATCAGGCACAAGCTGGCAGATGGCCTCCACAGCCAGCTGCCACCATACCTGAAACTGGGAGTAATGGCAACCAAACCTCCTGAAGGGGTGACAGCCATGCCAAGGGGGCTCTTCCATCTGCCAGAGCCAGCACACCCTCAGAAGTAGGCTTTCAGTTCTTCATGCAGTGCTTAGAGACCACTCTTGCTTCCAGATGTTCTCTTGTTTATCTCTCCACTGTATTACTCCAAACTGAACTCACTGCAGGCAGAAGGAACCTGTGGAGAAGGCAAGCTCTCCAGTTATTTATTTATATTTTAAAATAAAATATTTTATTTATTATTTGCAGAGAGAGTCGAAGGGGGAGAGGCAGGAAGAGACATCAGTGTAAAGTTGCCTTTCACCTGTCTCCAGCTATGGACCTGGCTGGAGACCTGGCTTGCAACCTGGTTATGTGCTCTGGTTGGGAATCGAACCAGCCACCTTTTGGTTCTCAGGCCGGTGCCTTATCCACTGAGGCACCAGCCAGGGCCACTCTCCAGTTATTTAAGTGCCAACTACATAGCTCATGTGAGTGTGTGGAGGTTATAAAATTGTATCAACTTTGAAGGAAACAAAAAGAAATAAAAATACTTGTGTTAGAATGGTGGGCACACAAGTACATTTTTTGCTGTGTTAGGTTTCTTTACCATTATGTTGAGTCTCTCCATTGAATGTTTTGCAAACGGAACTGCTCTTACTGGTCATTGATAAAATCTCTGTCGGGCTGTGACAATGCTGAAGACCAATTTGGGACTTGTTGCTGCATTCATCAAAGGTCTCCATCCCAGTGTCTGGTGTCTGGAACAGAAAGCATCTATTAAGCCAGATGCAGGGTTTTCTAGGGCCTGTACTGGGATTTTACTTTGAGAATCTAGTGTCAGAATAGAGTTTTGAAGGCAAATCCTCCTACTAAATGGCGTGAATTGGGCGCTCTCTTTTTAACTTCTTCTGGAATAATCTGATGGAGATTTTAGAAAAAACACGTACCTTCCTATAGTAGTTAAGATTTGAAATCTCGTTAATTGCTGATTTGAAGGGTGTCTTCAAAAATCACCTTGATATATGGCTAATTAGGGTAAAAAAATAACAAGTTATATATACTTTATTATGATGAAAATGAAAAGCAGTCATTTTGAGAAAATGTTCCTCATAATAAGCTATCAAGGTATTATACAAATGAATTCAACAAGTAGGTCCATTAGACATCTGAGCTTATATTTTACCATTAACTCAAATTGACAAGTGCATTGAGTAATCAAATAGCATCCCATAAAAACTCTATTAATGATTTTTATTAAAGAGGATAGGATAGGCTTGGATTATGCCAATGGTTCCAAATCTTCTTGTCTTTACACAATAGAACTTTTTTCTCACTTTTACAAAGACAGATGTAGATCCCAGCTGCTCTCCAGGGTAGCTGCCCTCCATGTAGTAACTTAGGGATCTAGGCCACTTCTGTCTTATCTCTGAGTTTCAAAATGAGGCCTCTCAATTGTCATAGCAGAAGAGAGACACAAGAAAATATCACAGTGGCTTTTCTCAACTTCCAATCAGGTGCGCTATCAATTTCTTTACATTTCTAGGCACATAGTTCCTTCCTGATCTGCCCAGAGGGTAGGCAGTGTGGCCCTCTTACGCACTGGTTCACACTGGTAAAGTCTGCTGATGTCTTGCTGTGGTTGATAGGCAGGGCTCAGTCACACCCTGGGCATTGGTCTCCTTTCTATTAGCAATACAGAACTCTGGGCTTTGAGCATCTAAGAGGAATCTTAATGTAGACACGTTCACTTTTTGGCTCCTTTCTTCTATGTGGTCCAAGCAACTGATATTTTCAAAATATTATTAATTTCTCTAGATTCTCTAATGACTTTCTCTCATAGCCTATCAGGTCACTAAAGAGTTGCATTCTTTGACTCCTAAATGCCTAAATAAATTTGATCAGATAATTATGATTTAGCATTATGTTTCTAACTTCTTCATGATCAATAGGAGAAACCACTACATTCTTTCAACAAATATTAGTCAAGTCTTTAATATGTGCCAGGAACTACAGTGAGCATATCAGCAAAGATTAGTCATTTGAGATTGAAAAAATTCTTCCCTAAATTATTGACTCTTGTTGATGAAAAAAATTATCTAAAAAATTCTCACATTGCCTGCTCCCTTTGGCAGCACATATACTAACATTGGAATGATACAAAGATTAGAATGGCCTCTGCGCAAGGATGATATGCAAACTCATGAAGCTTTCCATATTTTTTACATGACCTCAGTGCCTATGTGCAGAAAGCAAAGGTCAAGAAGTCCTGAGACGTGAAGCCACTCCCAAAAGGAGATAAGGAGTTGAATCTTGTATGCTGCCTGACCCTAGCTCAGGACTGCTGAGTTGGTGTGTGAGATGCGACAACCCCCCACTTGGTGTACTACCTATCCTACCTAATAACGTATCCACATGGATCTCCCGTCCTTTAAGTGGGACCTTACTGGGGGTTGCCCTCCAAAGGGGCTGGAGGTATGCCCCACCTTGATTCCAAGAAACCATAAGCAGTTCCACTTGTTTGCCTCAGGGGACTGCAAGCCATCAAGATGGTATCTGAGCCATTGTACTCAGGGGTGAGAGGACCACCCACCACCCTGGGGCATGAAGACCACACCAGGGACCCAGATGAAAGAATGCAGCAGCTTTTATCTGATCAACTTTTTCTCTGAATTGCAAAACCCTTATCTACACTTATCTTCTTACACAAAAGGTCTATTTATGGTGGAGCTGAAGATTGTCAGTTAGGGTACAAACCCATGTTGGTCTCCTCAGATTGCCTACTGCCTGAATAAAGGGGCCATAATGATTAAAAAACAACAACAACAACAATTCTCACATTGCTTAGCTGGCCAAAAGGTTGTCTTTTCTGAAAAATGGATACATTTCCTTTTATTAGATAATATAATGCATATCAAATACTATACGTGTTTTCATCTTTCCCTTTTCACCTTGGCTATGAGGAAGTTCAAAGCTGAGCCTCTATGTTCATTGCAGTTGCCGTCTTATACAATATGATGTAGATGCCTTGTACAATAATTTCTTTCTTCAATATTATTTTATTTTATTTTTTATTTTTTTAAAGATTTTATTTCATTATTTTTTAGAAAGAGGGGAAGGGAGAGAGGCAGAGAGGGAGAGAGGCATCAATGTATGGTTGCATTTCACCTGCCTCCAGCCACAGACCTGACTGGAGACCTGGTTTGCAACCTGGTTATGTGTCTTGGCCCGGGAATTGAACCTGCGACTTTTGGGTTCGCAGGCCGGCGCCTTAACCACTGTGCTACCGGCCAGGGCCAATATTATTTTTTTGACTCTTTAAAAACGATTCCATTCCACACTGGTCATTTATTTTATGTCACTTCAAATCCCATGAAAGTAGATTGAGCAAATATTCATCATAAATGATCAATGATGCTACCTTAGCCATAAATATTCTCTTTTGGATAGATCGACACTCTTCAAGAAATATTTTGGGGGGACATAGAAGAGGATTTTACCAAAGAAAAATGTAACTGAGTTATAAACAAAAGAAATTATAGATATTTTTATGAAACTATCACCTTTTCCTTTAATCCCTCAATATTTTCCTGTCTCTTATTATCACACCTCTAAGGCAGTGATTTTTAACTGATGCATTGTAGTGTGCCACAAGAATTTTTAAAACCTGCAATATCTATTGATATTTACTTGGGGGGCAGAGGGGATAACTTCTTTTTCTTTACATTGTCAAATAAAAATAATGACAACTGTCAACACAACAATAGCTGTCTAGTGTAAATGAATCAAAATTATAGGCATTTTTTGGTCAGATAGACAGGTCTCCGTGCTTCTTGGAGGGAAAGGGAAGCTCATGGTCAAGAACATCTTGCCCCACAGATGTGAGCAGTTCCTGAATCTTTACAGATTTATTTCCTAACCTTTGAGCACATGTGCTTTAGAGGACACGTGTCTTATCAAAGCCTCTGATGAACTGCCAATTTCTGGCTCATCTAGCTGATTAAAATGCCATTAGTATAGTGAACCAAACTGACGTTCTGCACACTGTCCAGATGGTCTAGGTCTCTTTAAACTGTATTATAACAGAGGGCAGGAAAGCCTGATGGAGGAAGATGATAAGTGTGTGTTAGTGTCTATGCCTCGTACTTTTGCTTCTCCTTCGTTTTCCTGATGGAGAAGAGTGCATTAATCAGTTGCATGGCCATATACTGTGGACCAGAGGCTGTGCTGATGTGGCCTGGCCGTGCAACACAGCTGGCATGCAACTGTGGTTGGGGCCACCGTAGGGTTGGGCTTGTGGTTCATTGTCATCTTCCAGGACCTAACTGGTGTCAGAGACAGGATTGGTGAAATGAAAGGACCTTTTAGGTCTTTAAGGGCAGTCTTGATCTCTGTCTCTCCCTCAGAATGTGTTACTGTTTTTGATTTTCCTTCTTGGCACTCTACTTGGCCTTTCCCGCTAGGATGACTCTTAACCCTCGTAGCAAGAAGCGAATGCAGTTGTTCTGA
This sequence comes from Noctilio leporinus, assembly GCA_004026585.1. NCBI lineage: Eukaryota > Metazoa > Chordata > Mammalia > Chiroptera > Noctilionidae > Noctilio > Noctilio leporinus. The sequence continues at coordinate 128,361 of PVIW01003663.1, forward strand.
CAACTATGACATGTGTCCACACCAATTTTACCTTAAGTTCCAGGGGGAAATTGTTACTTGGTGGGTCAATGGATCCAGTGATCCCACTGTGAGCCATTCCTGGGCCAGGACTTCATTTATTTTCTGAACCTTACAAGTCCCAATCTAATAGAGGCATGAGGACTTTTCAGGTGTCTGGGCAGCAATGTTGACTCAGACCCTGAGCCCAACAGCCCTCAAAATAGGCGGTACCATTTCCACCTGTTAAATGGCCACAGGCCCCTTTGGGGAACTCCTAGGGAAATTCTTACCACACATACTTGCAAGCCCTTTCCTCCAGTCAATGGCTTTTGAGGATGAGAGCTGGCTCATGTCTGGAAACTGGGCAAGAGATGGTGACATTTTACTGGGACCGTTTTCTTCAGCCTCCTGACATCTATCATCTACTTCCTTTGATTGTATAAATTGAGCAATATTCTTGCTGGTTGGCAATTTGTCCTGTCCCTGACACTGTGTTCAGTTGGCATCTCTACACTTCTTTGCAGTTTAGGAGGCCCAGGCTGCCACTCCAGTCTTGCTGCTCACTGCAATTGCACCTGCCTTGCTTCTGATGGTTCAATGTCACTGCCTGGCCTCTATTATGTCACTACCCGATCATCCTCACTGCTATCAGGGAGCCCAATGTTCTCTGTAACAGCGCCTCTACTCAGCTCAGTCCTACAGTGGCCAGCCACTGCTGAGGATCTCACCAGCACATTCCTTATCACTTTTGTAAACAGTGTCTGTAGGCTTTCCTAGTCAATGACAAGGTTTTCTGATTTTGTGAGCATAATTACTCTTCTGTGCTACTTCTCAGTGCATTTGGATGCCTTCCTCGGCTATCTGACATGCCCATTTGGCATTTCCACTTCATTTAGTGTGGGACATCAATTTCTACACGCGTCTTCCAAAGGCCATGCCAGTGGCATGTGGTACTTGCCAGAATGCCAAATTCTGTATCCTGTTTGAATAATCCCATATCAATAAACTCTGACCTTGTCTATCTTTATGTGGTGCATCCCCTGAATCCAACATTCTCTGGATCTGGCTCTGCATTTACTCTCCCAGCTCCCTCTGGCACAGGTTTCTTAGATCCTGAAGCTTGTCAGCACATAGGACCTTCCCCACTTTTGCAAATATTGTCGAGGAGTGGGCTGGGGGCAGACCATTGCGGTGTATGTATTGCCTTGCAGATGTCTCTGCATCATCTTCAAGCACAGAGAGCACTTGCCTTTTTTTTTTTTTTTTTTTTTTTAAGATTTTATTTATTATTTTCAGAGAGAAGGGCAGGGATTGAGGAAGAAAGGGAGAGAAGCATCAATGTATGGTTGCCTTTCACCTGCCTCCAGCTAAAGACCAGGCTGGAGACCTGGCTTGCAACCTGGTTATGTGCCCTGACTGGGGAATCGAACCAATGACCTTTGGGTTCGCAGGCCAGTTCCAATCTACCAAGCCACACTAGCCAAAGAGCACTTGCCTTTATTAGGGAGAAGTGGGGCACCTCTTCAGGTTCAGAAGATTCAGGGAAATCTGGGATTCAAGATTTTTGAGTCCATTAATCCAGAGGTTCCTCCCCCAAACTCCCTTCCTCCCTACCAGGGTCCTGACTTTGGTACAGCAACCTTCCTTGGATTGAACATTCATCCTTTTCTTGAGTGCTGCTATCTTCATGATGAAGCCCTGGCTCTGATCTACAGCGTTCTTAGTTTTCTGGTTCCAGAAGACAGTGTCTTTACATGGTAAAGCCCTCTTTTTTGTTACACTTTAAATGGATTTTTTTTTCATTGCCTCACTCTCAGCAAGAGCAACCTGATTCCACAGTCTAAATAATCACTGCTTTCCTAAACTCCCAAATGCCTGCGACACTGCACCTGCCACAGGCTTCCGTTCCAGTCACCACTGCTATAGTATGGCAGGACTGCTGTGTCCCCAGCGATGCGCCAGCTCTCAAATCCTATCATAGGGGCTGATTCTAGACACCCCTTGTCCCAACTGTCTTTCACTGGGTTCCTCTGAAAGCAGACTCTGAGGTAGAGTTCTAAGTGCAGGATTTTATCAGGAGTGTTCTCAGAAGGCAAGTCCCAGGAGCATGTGAGGGAAGAGGGATGATGCAGAGCTTAACCACAATGCAGTTGCTACAGAGACTCAGCCAATCCTCTGAGAGGCTCAGGAAGGAGCTGGGGTTGGTATTTAGTTATCCTGCTGGAGGCAAATCCTTGATCTTGAGGGGGAAACCTGGACGGCATGCCACAGCATGCACTAGAGAAATCTCTCAAGGACCCAGAGTTAAAGGTAACAACCAAAGAAGTTTGAACCAAGGAGAAGCTGCTTTCCCAACCTCTCTTAAACTACCAATAAACACAAAGTCTTGAGAGGATAAACCCAAGCAGATGACTGAGGACCTGCAAAGAAACTCAAATAGTTACGGTAAAGAAGAGTCCTTAATTCTTTCAACACATACTTAAACACTTATTTGTATTTTTTTTAGGAGGTGAGGTAAAGTAGTGAAGAAAACCAGACCCCAGTCTTCATTAATCTTGTATTTTGGTATACGCAAGGGTGTGTGTGTGCAGTGTAGGGCCCTATGAAGATAAAAAACAGGGGCCGGAGAGGAAGTCTGGAGAGGACCTTGAGCAAACCAGTGAGTGAAGAAGGGACCCCCGGCAGATGCCTGGGGATGACAGCAGACGGCAGTGCACTTGGCCCAGTCTACCTCCCAGCTCCTGCCTCCCACCCCAGCCCGGGCCTCCCAGCGCCCCGCGCCCCCCAACCCCCATCCACCCAGTGCCCCCCACCCGCCCGATTCCTCCAACCCCTCCCCGCGCCTCGCCAGCTCCCTTCTCATTCGGTCCCCTCTGCGCTGCCTCATCACCCTTCGGCCCCTCCACCGCCCCCTCCCCCATGCGCCCCCATCCCCGAGTGCTCCTCGGGCGCCCCATTCTCTGTACACTAGCTGTAGTCGCCCCACTCTGGGTCCCTTCCTATCCCACCTCTGATACAGACCCCGCCCCTCTCCAGGAGTTAGCCAATAGGCAATAGGGGTCGCACTGTGGGCGGAGCCTTCGCGTCCTCTACCAATGCGTAGCTGGGTAGGGCCAATGGGCGGCCACGTGGGTGGAGCCGGAGGTGGGGCGCCCGGGACCTGGCGGGCGCTGGGTAGGGCGCAGAGCGCCAGGACTGAGCGGTGTCTTGGGTTCGGGCTACTCCGCGGAGCTCCGGGCGCGAATTCAGACCAGCATGGCGGTTGAAGAAGAGGGGCTCCGGGTCTTCCAGAGCGTGAAGATCAAGATCGGTGAGCGCCCGGGAGCAGGCAGGGGCAGCGGGGTCTTCGCGGGTCTCTCGGCGGGCGCCCCCAGGTGCCCCATCCGCTCCTGGAGATGCGCGCCCCCGGGTTGAGATCCCCTGCTCACCTCCCGGGGACTACTGGTCCGCGGGCTGCGCCCCCTCCCCACCTCCTGGGGACAGTCGGTCAGTTGGCTGCACCCCCTTTACCTTCTAGAGGACCGGCCAGTCCGCCAGCCGCGGCCCCTCCCCACCTCTCTCAGAGCTCGGTGACCGCTGAGCGGGGCTGGCGCCTTCTGGAGACTCAGCCCCCCCTCCCCCCCCAGCCTCTTCTGCTCCGCAAGCTGCCCCAAGTCCTTGGAGGTGCAGTGTCGGGGGTGGGGTCGCCTGTACGGAGGGGGTGGTGGTGCGTTGCACGACGCGGGTACCATCCCCGCTATGAGTGTGTGCCTGTGCACACTTGCGTGCACACGTGTGGGGACTCTGGGTGCCTGCGTTTCAGGTGCCAAATCCATTGATCTCAGGGTTTGGCATCACTCCTCGGCTGTTGCACCCCAAACTTCCTTTTCTGTGAACGTGTAAGCTTTCCCACATGTCCCCCGAGGGGCATGGGGCTGGGTCCGACTGCGGACTGTGCCTGTGTGTGCACACATTTGTGTGGGTAGATGTGTGTGTGTGTTGTGTGTGCGGGTGACTGTGGAGCACTGTCTGGCCCAGCTCTCCCTCAGGGCAGGGCAGCACTGGAGCCACCCCTCCCCCACCTTCCATTGAGAACTGGCGGAGGAGGTTTGGCCACCAGGGCCTTCCATTCAGGCCCTGTCACCCGGGAGGATTCTCTGCCTTTCTCACTGGACCCAAGAGCTCGGGGAGGGAAATGAAATGCAGATTCTGGAGTGGGCTGGAGGGCTATATCTGGACTTCCTGGGTTTATCTGGAGAGATTTGCTTTTTGCCAGTCCTGTTTTATCTTGGGAGGATGATGTGCAAGCCCCCCCCCGCCCGCCCCCCGCGCCCCAAAACAAGATTGGTGTCTGGAATTACTGTTATCCGTTAATGCCACCCGTGTGCGTGTGAGAGGACAGTTATGTTTGAGAGGGCTTCCGAGGACCCAGAGTGTCGTCATCCTCCGGGTCCTTCTTGCCTACTGAACTCCCTGTCCCTGGGAGTGCTCCACATTCCCATCTATTCCCTTGTGAAAAGGGGCCACAGGGAACAGAGCCAGGCACCCAGTGTCTGTTGAAGTGTCAGTTGTTGATGACATTTGATGCTGCCTGAGGAATTCCAGCTACCCTAAATCAGCATGTTGTTTCCTGTCTGCTTTATTTTGGTTTATGGATCATTGCTGAGACGCTGTTGATATTTGGCTCAGAAGCACTGCAGATAGGATGTGGCTGCACTTCAGCCCTGAGGAGTCAGCCTGGACAGTTTCTCTTGTTTATGTGATTGAGGTCTGCTGCACTCTTGCTGAGTGTTGAACCCCACCTGAAGCAGGGGGGCAGGGCAAAGTGCCTCTGTTAGGGTCCCCTCAGGCAAGAGCCCTTGCTCAATGCCTGGATCCAGGGAGTTTGTGGGGGACTGTGGAGGGTTTGAGGTTCTTATTTAAGAGAAGGTGGGGGCATTGGAGTGGGGGTGTGGGGGACTGTGCCAGGGTTCTGGATGCAGCAGGTAGGAATGGGTCTGGGGACTGTGTGGTCCAGGCCCAGCACAGCCAGCCAGCCTCAGACTCTACTAAAGGAGGGTTCCGCAATGGTGAATTGTTAAGTGGAGAGCACTGCCTTATTTCCAGGATGGCATTATGCATGAAGCAGTAGGGCCAGGAGACACTAGAGGTTCCTGGGGAGCAGCCCCACTTGGCTGTCAAGTGCACTCTCCCGAGTGGACCCTGGACCCTAACAAGAGGGGCCTGGTGTGGAAGAAGCTGGTCAGAAGATGCAGCTTGGTGAGGCGGTCTCTTGTGTACTGTGCTTTAAACAAGTGAGAGAAACACCCGGCTCAGCTGAGGATTAGTGCAGTGACTGGAACATCTGCCATCTCTAACCCCACGTGGGGACTGGGTATTGTTAGAGCCTTTGGAGCCTCCCCTCCCCCCTCCCCCCAACCCCCCCTTCCCCCGTGTCTGGGAACTGTAGCAGTGAGGCTGAAATGCCCATGCACCAGCCATCCAACTTTGTGGACATGATTCCAGCTCTGAGAAGCCCTGTTGTCTCTTTTCTGAGGAGGGTCTTCGCCTACAATGCTGGGTTACAGGAGTCTGATATCTGTGTCTTGCCTTTGTAGCTGAGGGCATGCAGGGAGCCAGGGTCTTCTGCTTCTGAGCACGTACGTGGATGAGGCTGTGCTGCTGAGTTAGAACCTGGGCTGGGCTGGAGACCCTGAAGGTGAACTGTGGATGGTTGGGCTGGTTTGGGGCACAGTCTTGCTTAACTTGAAGGGAAAACCTGATGGTGGTGATGATGATCCCAAGGTAAGTGGTGTGCTGATTTCTTTTCCTAGTCCTCTGTGGCCAGTCTCGGCCCTGACTTGCCTGAATGCCCTGATCTTGAAGGCATGATGAGGAGGGACATGAAGGCATGATTGGAGGAGGGGCAGATGTGCATGAGACACTGCATGCAAGGTCACATGCACGCATTGCCTTTCCTTGGGAGAGACACTTGCTGAGCGGTCCATTCATCTCTGAGCCTTGTCTCCAGGCTAGCTGGCTGCATGCCCCAGGTCTGCTGTTGGCCTGCTAGATGGCCGGGGGCAAGTATCCTCCCCTTTCATAGCCTCATTTTTCCATTTGCAAAATGCAGGCTCTTATTGTCTACCACATCCGGTGGGAGCTTACAAGACAGTGTTGTTTAGGCTTATATTAATGCCCAACTCCCTCCCTCCCACAAAAAGGCAAAATGAAAAATGCTCCCCAAAGTCACACCAGCACACAATATCACTACTGTTGCTAAGAAAAGAGGCAGAACACTTTGGAGGAGATGAAGAGTTTTTTAGGTGTAGGAGCCTTGGCCTTTAGTTCTTAAATATTTTGGTAAGTTTTGGAAAGTTTGATGGTACTTGGTTTCATTGAGAGGCTAAAGTTGGGGAAATGGAAAAAAGAATCTCTTTTCTTCCTCTTCCCCTTTCTTTTTCCTTCCACCTTTTGTAAACAAGACAATACATAAGAAAGTACCAAAGAAAAGTGAGGTATTTTTGCTTGTAACTATTTGTAATCCTTCTCTTGAAAAACACGTTGTTTTCCCTGCTTAAGCCTTGCAGTGTTATTTTGGATAGTTCTTCAGGACACTTAGAAATCTTAAGCATTGTCTATCTTTGGTACCAGTTATTACCTGTTTTTACGCCAGTGTCTCTGTCGTGGAAACTGGACGCTCCTCCTATGAGATGACACTTTGAGGAAGTATGTTCCTCTGACTTTCCATGAGTCAGTACTTTAGTACTGGAAGGGAAGCAACTTGAAGATTCGTGGGTGCTGATTGGGGGAAGAACCCACAATACAGCACTTCTGCCGGACAGTGTTGTTTGGGACTCAACACTCCTTCAGGCTCTGCAGGATAGCTTCCCTTCCTGGTGATATTTTCCTTTTCCATAAGAGTTACTACTCATTTGTGTCATCTTATCTTGATAAATGTGTTCAATTAAGAGCAATATACAAAGGTGTTTCTCTCAAGCCAAAAAAAAAAAAAAGCCTAGCCTTGCACTTCAGAGTGAGGAAAGCCCTCTTGCTTTGTTGATGGTTTTTCTCATCCGTCTGAGGGTGCAGTGTGGATCTGTTTGTTGTGTGGACTTGTGTGTCGCACGTGAGGTCGACCTCTGCCTGGTTCCTTGCTGCAAGCCTTCCTCAGGCCCTGGCTCTCCCTTCCTTCTCCTTGGATCTGGTGCAGCCACTTCTCTAGTGCTCACAGGGCTCAGTGCAAGCTTTCCTATTCCTTCTCTGAAAGATCAGAGCTTGTCCACCAAGAAGGGCGATGACAGTCTGGATCCAGGACAGCACATTGGAACTGGCAGTTCCTCCCATTCAGTAAAACCTGGCCCTGTATGTGGGCCAGCCCTAGCCTCTGCCCTCCCTCTACCGAATCGCAGACATAACCCCACCAGGAGTAGGAAGTTCCCCCCGGGGAAGGCAGGACGTTGAGTGACGGGAGAATAGGGAACTGTGGCCAGGGTCCCTGGTCTGTACTTCCCTTGGCCTGATTCAGCTGGCAAGGAGGGGAGATAGTGAATAGACTCACCACAGGTAGTTGGTACCATCTCAGGGGTCTAAGTTTGCTCTGCTGCAAGTGTGATATTTAACCGATTTCCTCCCTGGGGAACAGTAGTGTGACTGTCACAGGGTGCTGTAAGGATCAGGTGAGGTGATGGTCCTGCTTAGTAAATTAAAATAGTTATTGGTAGTAGTAGTGTCTTCACAGGGCTGAGAAGAAATGGTTTTCTCAATTAGATAAAGCATTGTGTGAATTTAAGAGAGTAATATCGGTGACATTAGTGTATTTGTGTGTGTGTGTGTGTGTGTGTGTGTGTGTGTGTGCATTTGATGGTGTAAGAAGAGGCCGTGCTGGACACATGTGGTTCTTGGCATCAGGGCTTCTATATTCTCTTGAGCTTTTTGATGCTAAAATTAACCTGGATATTCTATTAACCGAGCTCAGCTAGCTGCCTGAGCTATTTTTAACCCCTGAGGACTAATATGCAGAACCTGGGCTGTGCCTGGGGAGCTGCCGGGCTCAGGGCCAAGGGTGACTTCAGTGTGTGGCTCCAGGTTTTGCCTGGGCCGGAGGTGGGTTTGCTGTGCATGTGTGTGGGGGTGGAGAGGGATGCAGGCTTTCTGTGTCTAGTGCGTGTGTCGTCTCACTGTAATTTGAATCCTCACAACTCCATGACTTTGACTTGGAAGAAGGGGGACTTTCGGAACTTAAATAACCTGCCCCAAGTCACCAAGACTGGAAGAGTGGAACTGAGATTTGAACCCACTGTTGTGCTATGCCCACACGTTTGTTCTCCTCATCTCTTAATAAATCCTGTGTCTTTTCTTTGTCCGTGATCTTGGATTTGAATGGTGGTGGTGGTGGTGGTTGAGATGGGGATAGTGAAGGCCTGGGAAGGAGAGAAGTGCAGGCTTTGCAGCCAGTGCTGGCCTGGTTGCCCTGAGACACTGACCAGTGGCTGCTGGGTTCGAGTGGAGAGGACAGAAGTTGTGAAGGTGCGATCTGGAGCAGAACGCAGAGGTCCAGAGATGGTTCTGCAAGCAGGGCCACCAGCGACTCACGCAGCTCCCAGGCACATTAGGAAAATGCATTGGGTGAGTGAGCCATACCTGGGCTCCTGAGGGAGCCCTGTACACAGAATCAGTTGGCTGGAATGTAAGAAGCATTTGGTAGGAAGCATTTAGGTTTGCTTCCCTGAAGCTAATGAGGCACTTGAGTGTATAAATGCTCACACGTTTCCTGAAGGTACTTGGGGAACAAGAACACTGGCACATCGTGTTTTAGTTGTAAGATGTGCATGTGTTTAAATTTTTTCAAAAATTGATTTTAGAGAGGGGAAGGGAGGGAGAGAAACATCTTTGTGAGAGAAACACTGATTGGTTGCCGCTCGTATGCACCCTGACCGGGGACTACGCCACAACCTGGGCATATACCCGGAGCAGGAATCGAACTCGTAATCTTTCAGTTTGTGGGATGATGCTCCAAGCAACTGAGCCACACCAGCCAGGGCACGTGCACATGTTTAGAAAGGAGGTAGACATATGCTCTGGGAACATCCAGAAGTGGTAGCTGCTAGGTATGAGAAGTGAAGTTTGCAAATTATACTTAAGTGAAGGCTGCAAGTACACCTCCCACTTCCCTAGTGACCTTGAAGATGTTCAGGCTTCTGTGGGGATGAGTCTCTGGGAGCCAGTGGAGGAGAGGTGGAGGGTGTAACTAGCCACACTTGAAATGGGAGACCCAAGACAGTTGTGGCTATATTTCTCGCTAATTCTGTGACTTTCAGACAAATTCAAGTTCTCTGTGCTTCAGTTCCTTTTCTTTTAAGATTGTACATTTATTTACTTCTAGAGAGAGGGGAAGTGAGGGAGACAGAGAGGGAGAGAAACATCCATATGCAAGAGAAACATGGATTGGTCGGTTGCTTCTCATATAGGAGACCTTTCACTTTGCGGGACCACACTTAGCCAACTGAGCCATGCTGGTACGCTGGTCAGGGCCCTGCCTCAGTTTCTCCATCAAAGTGGACAGTAAAACCTATTTGGGGTAGTTTAATGACCCTGTGTGAACAAAGGTACTTCTGCTCTGATGTTTAACTAATACAACTTGAGGCTCCAGTTTTTTAATTTATTTTTTATTTTTTTAAGATTTTATTCATTATTTTCAGAGAGAAGGACAGGAAGGAAGGAAGATAAGGAGAGAAGCATCAATGTATGGTTGCCTTTCACCTGCCTTCAGCTACAGACCTGGCTGGAGACCTGGCTTGCAACCTGGTTATGTGCTCTGGCTGGGGAATCGAACCAGCCACCTTTAGGTTTGCAGGCCAGCACTTATCCACTGAGCCACACCAGCCATGATGAGGTTCTAATTTGTAGTTACTTGTTAATGTTGTTCTTGTAACAGATCAGAGTTCTCACTGAACAAGTATAGACAGCTGCACTTTGTGCAGTTGCAGGTGGGTGAAATAGGCACCAGGGGAAAAGCAGCCTTGAACCTGCAGTGAAGAGTTTGGAGAAGGAGGGAGTCATTGTGTGGTTCAGAGCAGGCAATGGATGCAACTTTAGGGCACAGCAGTGGCTGGTGATGAAGCAGCCAGCGAGGCATGTAGGTAAGCCTCTGGCTCTGAGTGGGTAGAGTGGGATACATGGATGGGCCTTGTGGGGCCTTTTCAAGTCCTGAGCTGCAGGTCACCCCAGGAGAGTCCACGGCGCTTGGTGGGAAGGCGGGTATCTTCTCTGGTTGTCTAGTTTTCTGCATCCCGATGTCAGGGTGCAGGATCTACACTTAGCACGGGAAAGGAGGAGTTCACAGCACGACAGGATGTTCTAACTTGAACCAGTAGGTAGAGCTGCACAGGAATTTCATGGTATCACAAGTAAAATCAGAATTTCATGGCATCAGCGTTACCCAGAAAAATCAGAACCTTTTCTAGAAATGGAATGCAGTCAATTGAGGAATGACTTATGCCTGTGTTTTCCTCTTCACATGGTTTTTGTTCCTGTTACCAGTCAGAGTTAAATGAACAAATAGCGAAAGTAAAAACGTTGGAAGGGTGATTATATTATGGTGCTTCCACAGCATGGAATATTATGCAGCTTTCTGAGGAATGATTTAGAGCCAGGCCCGGCCCTGGCATGTGCGGGAAATTCCATGGGGTACGACTAGAGAGCAAAGCAAAATGCAGAAAGCCTTATCTCAGATCATCCCTTTAAAGAGTTATAAAAGCCAGATAAGCACGTACAGACAGACGTGGAAATAAAGACCTACACAAGCCCCATCAGCTGACTCCCTGTGGTGGGAAATGTGGAAACGCTTCTATAGGAAGAGGGAAGCAAATAAGAAATAAAAGGTCCCTTTCAAAAAAAGCAAGGACATGAATGCATGGATGAGAAGTTTTGTACATAGATAGGAAAAGGGAGACGTTTAAAACATAACAACTTTAAAAATGGAAAGAACAGTGTTCTATAGAGGAACCCAAACTCAGAAGATGAAATAATTTACCTGAGTTGTAGAAGGCTCGATCTGTGCAGGAAAAGTTGGGGAGAATGGGAGTGGGGCTATGGGCAGTGTCCAGGAATGAGTGAATAGCAAGCTGGAGCATAGGGAAGGCTGTCGGAGTAGGGGCCCAGGGCTGGCTCGTGACAGGCCTTGACCCAGCTCTGACATGCTGAACGGGTTGGGCACTCCAGCTGCTGTGTTTAGGAAACTCTGACACGGTGAAAGGGAACTTCATGTCATGTCATCCATAGCAGGTGATCAAGTGCTTTTCTTTAAGTGTGAGGCAGCTTCCAAAATTAACAGTTAACACATTCAGGCTCCTTAGAAATAAGGAGATGAGTGTCTCTCAATTCTTGGCTTTCCTGCTCGCTCCGTGGGCTGGAACGAGGTTCTCGCACGAGGGTTGTTAGGTCTCTCTTAAGCCTACCCAGGGATCAGAGTGTCCGGGGAGCTTGTGGTTTGAGTGTTTTTTTATCCTTGCTGGAAACGATGGATCATCAAGATGACCATGGGATCAGAGGTAGTGATTCCCTGTTCTTTGAGTGTCTGAAAATACTAGATGTGTTTCTCCAGTCAGGGTTGGATTGTGGGGGCCATAGCTCCGTGTGTCCTGAGATTTGACATGATTAGTTTCTGTTTTTGAGCAGGTTTGAGTCCCACATTGGGGACAGTCAGCATGCTGGTATAAGAACAGTGCTGGTAAGTGTTGCATCTCAACGTGTGAAACATGTTACGGGTCAGTGTGCTCCTAGGAGGACTGGGGGAAGCTGGAAGCCACCCTCAGTGTTACCCAGTAAAATCAGAACCTTTTCTAGAAACAGAATGCAGTGCCCTTCACTCCTGAGTCAGTCGAGGAATGACTTAGGCCTGTGTTTTCCTCTTTACATGGTTTCTGTTCCTGTTACCTGAATAATTTCCCAATGTAAAGAATTGTTCTATCTTGGCCTCCAGTTACCAATGGGATAAAATACACGCGTTGGGTGATGGTGCTTTCCTAATGAGGTGACAGCATCCCTCTGCGCACTGGACAAAGAAGCGCTTTTTCTGCAACTGCCAGCCCACCAGGACCAGGACCAGGACCAGGGCTGGAACAAAGTCAGCAGGCCTTTGCTGAGAACCATCTTCCTTCTGTGCCCACTTCTGGGACTGATAGGATTCTGGAACTGGGCCCTGGCTTCTGGATTCTTCAGGACATTGAACAGAGTTGAGGGTACTAATTATTAGTGTATCTCTTTCTGGAACTTTGTTCTTGGAGTCATTTTTGTTAAGTTGCCACATGGGTCCAATTAGATATGATCTGTGTGCCAACTGCTTGAGTCAGGGCCAGTTTCTCCTTCCTTGTCATTGTAAGAGCCACACAGAGTAAGTCCCACGCATCACCAAGCCCATCGGGTAGTTGAGGACACTGCATGTGTCCCCCAAATCTTCCCTTTAGCTTTGTTTTGTGCTTTCTTTTCTTTGGAGGAGAAAGATTTCATTTTTGTTTTTAGTTCTTGTGGCTTCTCCTTTTGGTTCTAAATCCATTGCTGGGAATTACCAGAATAACTAGCGTGTCCAATTTTGTGTACAGTGTCCATGCCACTCCGCCAGGTCAGGTGTTGCTTAGGCAGCTGTAGGCGTGCTGAGTAAAACGGAGAGGGCTCCGTGGGATGTTGTGTCAGAGTTGTGGCCTGACTGGGTGCAGGGCGTCTCCCAGGGTCCCACAGCCAGAGAGTGTGTGACTGACTGCCTGAGTTGTCCTGTGATGAACTTAGAATTAGTGAGGCCCAGGCGCTTCTGCGGTTAGTGAGGAACGGCCTTCCTGGGTGTGTATTGGATCACTTCCTCAATAGGAGATAGCTGGCTTCCCCACCCCCAGTCCTTCTCCCCCAGTGCCTCTCTAAAGGAACATTGATGTTCCTTTACATCAATGTAAAGGGACTTACCCCGCAGAGCAACACTTTCTCGTGAACCTGTGGTCCTCGAGAGGCCAAGACGGCTGGGGGTTCACGGTCTGCTGACCCACGTCCAGCTGAGTGTCTTGAGGTGCCTGAAATGCCTGAGCAGCGTCTGGGACTGGGCTTCAAGCAAGGGCTGTGCGCAGGCCGGGCGGGATGTGCGTGGGTGGAGGGGGCAGCTCAGCCTGGAGCGTGCAGGAAGGTGGTTGTCCCCAGGCCCCCAGGCCTCTGGGTATCTGTTTATGTTGGCGCAGCTAAATTGGGGCTTTCCAAGACTGGGGTCAGACTGGGGTAGAGAGCTGTTAGCAGAGATCCAGGAATAAGAACTAGTTCCAGAAACTCCATCAGTGTGCAAGACCCCAGGGGACCTGGCCATGCTGGTTTCTTGTTAGAGGTCTGCAGAGGATGCTGGGATGGGCTGGCTTTCCCATGGCCTTCTTGGGGGATGGGGGCGGTGGGGGGCTGGGCTGGGGAATTCCAGATTGCTAGGGACTGGGCCGGCAGGCTCAGCATTCTCAGGGGGCCCTGCTGGCTTGACCTGGGGCCAACAAACATAAATGGTTTTTAACTTAGGATCAAACACTTGGGTATTTTATCTACTTTATAGGAGTGAGTTCCAAGGGCAGTGAATTCTGCTTATAGGATGTTCACATGGAAAACACACACCACACTCCGTAGGCCCCGACCAGTTTCTGGACAATGTGTATCCCGAAGTTGGTCAGGACCCACAGAGGAGGGAAGTGTTTGAGGTCTTTCCTCAGGGCTGCACCCTGTGAAGCAGAGGGTTCAGTTGATGGAGGGAGGTACCCATCTTCTCTTCCCTATGCTGTCTCCTCTTGCTGTGTGCGCACACACAGAGCCACATGTGCACACATGAGCACATATACTCGGGCACATGTGCACACACTTGCAAATGTCTGTGCCTACTGTTCTGTGACACATGCGCACACATGTGGGACCTGTTCCAGAGGTGTCTGAGCACAGTGCTGTGTGCACCGTGCTGGTGGCACGGAGGCCTGAGGGAGGCTCCCGGTAGCCAAGACCCATGGCCCCAGGGAACAGGCCTTGTGTGCTGGAGTAAGGTGTGTGGAGTTGAGAAATGGTTCCTGTTTCTCAAGCCTTAATCTTTTTTTGTCTTCCCAACGTGGTGGCGGCTGCAGAGGTGCTGTAGACAGTAAGTCACATGGCTCTCATGGGCCTGATCCCTGGGGGCTGTGTGTGTGGGGACATCTGAAGTCTGAGAGCCCCGAGGGCTGCTGGGTGAGGCGCCCCTGCTTGCCCTGGGGCCTCACTGTGAGGGCATCTGCCTTTCCACTTTGTGTGACCTGATGGCTTTTCCGCAATTGTTTTTGATTTTTTTAACATTTTGTATTTTTATCAGAAACTTCACTTTTTAGGCCCAAAACCTGGGGGTTTTCTTATAGCTTTTTTTTTTTTTTTTCCTGTCTGCCTGGCCTATTCTCTCAGTTGACTGTAGTCAGGGGGGAGTTGCCAGCTCCAAGGACCCTGGCCTGAGCTGTGCCACTCAGGAGAATATACTGGAATTCAGGTGAGAGCGGTGCTATTCTAGGCAAACGTGGAAAGGAAACCATTGCAAATGCTGGTACTTGAGGCTGTCGTTGGTCAGCAGTGACTCGTGGCCCGCTGGCCTCCTGGAAGTCAGCTCCCTACAGGGAAATGTGGTCGGGTGTCAGTAAGGGCAAGGCGATCCGCGGATGATTGTGTAGGTTTTGATGAGAAGTTCCTTCCACTTGTTAACTTGGAGCAGGGTCAGACCAGGCTTTATTGGTGCAAACCCCAGGAACTAACTAGCTTCCTTCTGTGAGAGTCCCCAGCGTGGTAGCGCCAGCGGGTTCCTCCCTGGAAGGGGGGAGGCCTTGCCTGGGGGTATTCCCTCTCGCTGTGTGGACTCTAGGGTGTCAACTCCCTAAGAAACCGTGGGAGGTGATGGTCAGAAGACCTCTGCAGCTTCCTGAGCACCCCCCAGCTGGCTCCATCCATCTGGAATCTGTGACATTCCTTTCCCTGTTCATCATTTCCTGCTCTGTTCAGCTCTGCGTCAAGTATTTGGAGAAAGAGATTCAGCATTTGGACCCGAGAACATGTTTATGCTTGTCCTGACTGGAAAGAAAGGGTCTCGGGGAAAGAGAAAAGCCACTTGCCATTATGTTTTTGCTCAGTCTCTTGATTTTTTTGTTTGTTTTGTTTCCCAAAGTATATTCTGGTGTTCTCTTCAGGGGAGCCTTTCTCTCTGCTCCTTGTGCCCTTCCTGGGCAAGCAGACATTTAGTCCAGAGCTAAGGGGAGTGGTGAGGAAGGAAGGCCAGGGAACCGGCTTGGGTGTTTGGCCTTTCAGTGACACTGGTCTTTTATTTCTTTTTCATCTGATCATTCACTATAATCAGTAATAACTTGGTTCTGTGTCTCTCCCATTCCCCCCCCCCCCCCCCCCCCCCCCCCCCCCCCCCCCCCCCCCCGCACTGCCCTCTCCCCTGCCATGGTCAGCTTTCCTGTTGGTAACTGTACTAGAATCCGATGGTTTTGTGAGTGTAAGAATGTTGTTTTTAAGATTTTATTTATAATTTTTAGAGAGAGGGGAAGGGAGGGAGACAGAGAGGGAGAGAGACATCAACATATGGTTGCCTTTCACCTGCCTCCACCTATGGACCTGGCTGGAGATCTGGCTTGCAACCTGGTTATGTGCCCTGGCTGGGAATCGAACCAGCGACCTACCCACTGAACCACCAGCCAGGGCCAGAATGTTGTTTTAAAAGTAGACTGTACCTGCTCATTTTCAGTAAAGAGGGACAGGTAATGGCAAGCTGGGTCACAAATTCATCTTGGACTCATGGATGGTCACAGGCACCCATGGGGTCTCTGAAGGTCCGCCTCTTGCTTTAGAACTCCATGGACTTTAGTATCAGCATGGCCTAAAAGTGGTGATGGCACTGTGTATGAAATAAATACAGTATTTAAGCACTATCTGGGAAGTTTCTGTATGCATTTAACCTGGTGATTATTGTGGGGTGTGTAAATATGTGTTGATTTTGTGTGTTAGGACTGGGGGTGGGCCAGGGTGGGGTAGCATTCAGAAGCCAGTGTAAGATGATGAGTGTTTGGGGTCACTACGAGGCAACGACAAGAACTTTTAGTTTGACTTTTGGCATTCATCACAAATACTAGTTAGACAAAAGTTAGCTTTCAGAAGTTCTCATCCTGCGAAAAGGTACTCCTGGGTTGCCTTAGGTGGCAATTCCGAATCACACAGGCTACTGGCTGAAGTCAGCCGGAGGGTGGGGGATCTGGTATTTGCCATCCTGCGTGTGTCAGAAGGGAGAGAGGCAGAGAGGGATAGAGACTTCAGTGTATGGTTGCCTTTTACCTGCCTCCAGCTATAGACCTGACTGGAGACTTGGCTTGCAACCTGGTTATGTGCCCTGGAATCGAACCGGCGACATTTGGGTTTGCAGGCCGGCACCTTATCCACTGTGCCACCAGCCAGGGTTTTCATCTATTCTTGAGCGCCATTCCCCCACATTTTAACAGTTCTGAAGAAGGGATGCTTTGACAAGCGACTGTTTGATTGTCAGTGTTTCTCTGTTTTCTTCGTGGGAGATCACACTGGTCTTATAGCAGAGGCTTCTTAGAGTCCTGGACATGTGACAGACATTGTTCTTGGAAAGCAGAAGCAGGGGAGGCTACAGAGGGGATCTGTGGAGTGACAGAGGCTAGGGCAGGACACTACTTTGTATGTTTATGTTTACATGCATGTCTTTCAGAGTTGCAAACCACCTTCAGGTAAAATAGGGCCTGTTGGACATGGGCTCGTGGGGGGCAGGCCTGGCTCAGAGAGGTCCAGCTGTGCACTTCTTCCATCAGGTTGCCCTCCACAGGGACCCCAGGAGGTCGCCAGCTTGACTGTAGGCTGTTTCTGAGCCTGTGTGCTCTCTTCATAGAGAGTGCCATGCTTCTGCTTTAAGCATGCTGGTTGTGACTTAAATGTGAAATATTAACCCAGGAGCATAATTGCACATATACTGGACATGCAGTTTATAGGACCAGATATGTCTGTCGCAACATACTAAGCAGGAAGCTGTGTTTTCCCTTGAAATTCAGTGGAAGAAGGGAATAGGAGGTGTTTCTGACTTCTGAGCTAGTTATAAAACATATAGTATAGTTAAAAAAAAATTCATACAAGGCTGCATATGTTATGGAAGAAACTGGAAACACAGTGGGCCACACCATGCCATTTGATACTATGGACTGTATTGACAGTGGAAGTTATTTAGCATGTTTTGAATTCTGTAACCTTTTTGTACTGGACCTTTCAATGGCACAAAGCTCTTATGACAGGAAGTCAAAGCTCTTATGAGTCAATTAACTATTTTAGAGACTATAGGAAGTTATCTTATGACAAGCCTGCACTTAGGGTGTGCAGGCACCCCACTCCCCAAACATAGGCATGAAGACGCAAGCATTGCTTTTGTGTGCTGGGTAGGGGTATAATTGCCCTAACCCCTAGCTGTTATTCTTGGATCCTGGTCATTGAGGCAGCACATTCATGTACTAACAACTATGCTCAAGAGACGCTGGAGAAAACTATTATTTCTCTCATGGTGGGACAAGGCTGTTAATATTGGGCCATTGGATGCAAGTTTGAGTTGCAGATTCCCCTTCAGCAAGGGAAGCCCTCAGTGGGCTAGAGGTTCTGGTAAATGGCTAGGCCTTGCCTTGTGTCCCCCACAGCGGGACCATGAGGCTGGGCTGCCTGCCTGGGGTCCTTTGGATGCCATCCAAGCAGCAGAGTCACACTAGTTGAGCTCCCTTTCTCTCCTCCTCAGAATGAATTGGGAGCTCTGGACAATTTAGTTGGTGAATTAAGAGTCTGCCTTCTTCCTGCACATGGAAATGGGGCTCCTGAGAAATCAACTCCAAACTAGTTTTGGAGGGAGTATGCTTAATCTACTCTCAGGCTTATACTAAAAACTCGTGCAAATTTCATTAATGGTGAAGAGTTAACGAAGATTAATGACGGATGAAGAAGACCAAGTTGCTTTTATAAGTAAAATTAAATGTATAATAATACATCACTCATTTTGGCATGTGCATTTTAAAGGTCAGCCAAGAAGATATTCTTTTTTTAAGATAGTATGAGGGTCCTGGCCCATTTTGCACCACTTAGCAAGTGGGCTGCTAGGTTTTGTGGCGGGACCTAACACCGTGCCAGAGCTAGGAAATGCCCGTTTCTTTGGCCCCTTCTGGTCAGGAGCGATTGCTGACTACTTCTCATTCCCATCCTCCCACCCTACGCACTCCCCTCACATGTGTCAGGCTGAGATGACCCAGAGTCCTTTCCAAGATAGTTTTGGACTCAAGTCTAATAAAGGAAACCCCAGGAAATCCAGAATAGAAAGTTAGGCCATGACAAGAGGAAATTCATTTTGAGCTCCGCAGATAAATTTGTGGCTTGGCTTTCGAATATCGCGGTGAAGGTCAGCTTGCGCAGGGCAGGTGGGCCCGGCACCAGGCACAGCGTTGGCATCGTGAACGCTTAAGAACGGTTTGTGGAAGAAAATCATGGGTATTGTGCAAGCTAACAAATAAACGTGCAGTATAAACTTTCGCAATCATGAAATTTGAGTCACAAAGATGATCAGTCTGGTTTTCTCATTAGTGGGTTTGTCTCTTTAAAATTTCCTTTTTTTATTTTTTTTTACCCTGTTTATTCTATGACAGTTGTCCCAATTCCCCCCGCCCCTTGCTTTCTTCCACCCATCCCATCCCCCACTCCCAGTCAGTCCCCACTCTGTCTTTTTTTAGAAGTTTGTCAAAAGGAACTTGGTTATTCCAGATGGGCTTAGCCGGGATCTGCATGACATTTCAAATCTATTTCTTTGACGTTTCTTTTATTTCCTGTCACCAGTCTGCAGTCACAGGCAACGAGCTGTCAAAGTGACATGTCAGGTTGCTGTTGCCGAATGCTCAGAGGATGCAGGGGGCTACGCTGGGAAGACCCCAAGCCAGGATGGCTCGGTTAGGGGGTCTGCTGGGTTAGGGTGCCTGGTGAGCTAGGGCTGGGGGTGGGTCTCCGAATTTCTAGGGGCCTGTCCCAAGAAGGAGGCGATCTCTGTGAGCTGTACCAGCGACTAGCAGAGCAACGAAAGGAGCTGCCTTTGGGCCTGGAGCTGTTGTGGCTCGTGACTCGGTGTTGCACTTGTGGGCTGTCCCAGGACAACCCCCAGCCACCTCCCCTAGTCAGGAAGGCTTCCCAGTGCCTCTCTCAGCTGCTGGTCAGCCTCCTCCAGGAGAGCCTAGCTCGCCCCTCTGATCTTAGCGCCCCTGCCCTGTTCCCCTCAGCTCCCCTTGCTCTGTGCTCCCAGACCCCTGCCCTGGTATCAACCAGCCACCCCCTTCCTGTCCCTTTACAAGTCCCTTCTCCCCCATTCCCCTTCTGAGGGGCAGGGTCTCTTCCTGCTGGGGTTCCTCTTGGAAACTCTTTTCTCTGAGCACAGAACCTGAGGCTCCTCGGCCTCCCCTCTGCCACCTTTGGGAAAGGGGGCTGTGGGCCCCTCAGGTGGCCTGGGAGGGGGCCTGCCGAGGAACGGCCAGCATGCCCAGCATCCCTTCCAGGAGTTCTTCCCGTCAACCCAGGCTCTCCGGCGCGGTCTCCACGCCCGCAGCATCTCCCAGGAACTTGCTGAAGAGCGGATGTCCAGGCCCCACCCCAGACCTCCAAAGCAGTAACTCTGAGCAAGGCCTGGCTGTCTTTGTTGCTGGGGTTCCCAACGCAGTGGGAGTCCCGGGACCCTGGTCTAAAGCACGGCTGTTCCCACCAGCTGAGCTTCCTGCCTGGTCATAGGTGGAAAGTGCTCCTCACCACGTGCTGGACTCCGGCTCTGGGGAGGGGGGCCCTGGCTCTTCTGGGTGAAAATCCTCCACCCCACCCAGCTGCCAGGCCCCTCCCTTGGGAGAGCTGAGGAGCTGGCCCAACTCAGCTGCAGCAGCTCAGGGAAGGAGCCCCTAACCGGGAACTCTGTGGGTGCTGTGCCAACAACACCCATTAGCCGCAGACGGAGAGTTTTGAGTTTTGTTCCCTTATATATCTATTTGGTGTCACCAAATTGGTCTGATCGCACACCAGCGTTTCCCATACAGACTGCCCAGTGGCTCCAGCCTCAGGTGCCAGTGGGGCCTGTGAGGCCCAGAGTTAACAGGACAGTGCCACATACCCAGCCACACCACGGGGCTTCTCTGCTTTTTCCTTTTTGCCACTAATACCTCCACTCCCCTGCCTGGTCTTTGGAGCTAAAAGGTGAGGGTGCCATCGATACCGACTGCATAAATAGAAAATATTTTAAGTTGGTCATGTTCGACCTGGGATTATTGCTGCCATTGCCTTGTTACTCCAGCTGCAAGTTTAGGATTTGACATGCCCCAAGAAGTCCCGGCCTTGCTTCAATGGCAATCAAATTGCAAATTACTGACCTTGGTTGGAGATTACTTACTCTGTTATTATACTTGAGGGTTTTTGAACAGTTGTGTGGTTGGAGGCTATTTTGGAAAGAAAGATGGTCACACGTATTTGAAAATACCGAGCCTTTTTTATGGGTGTTGTGGGGAGGCTGGGTCTGCGTGGGAAGTGATGCTTCTTTCCCAAAGACACCAGCCCACTAGAATGTGTCTGCAGCTTGTTTGCGGCAATGACAACGTGATGTTTTGTAACGCAGTTTAATAGTTTCACCTTGAGCAGCCCCGAGTGATGCTGCAGGTCATCTCGACCTCTCCTGCAGGATGTCACCGTGGAAGTGTTGGTCCAGCCCCACCTTAAGGGCCTTGGCATCAGAATCTCTCCCATCGGTCCTCGTGGCTGATCAGTCTTTGAGGGCGGATTTACGGTCCCCAAACAAGCATCAGCCAGGGGTCAGTTTGCTGCGTGTCCCTGTGCAGCAAGGCCCTATCCAGGTCCCTTCATGTGCACGTGAGGCTCAATGGCTGAGTGGATGTGCCACATGCTGTGCTGGGCAAGGCTGGTGCTGCCCGGCCTGACAGCCTGGCTGGCCACCTTGTAGTGAGAGTAGACTTGCTGTGGGGTGTTGATGTGCATGAGAAGTGTGTTGCCATACTCCCTAACACCTGGCAGAGATGCCCTGGGGGCCCGTACCCACCTCTCTGTTTCCCTAACCCAGCACAGGCACCTCTGCAAGCCAGCCCGTCATGGTGCTCAAGCTGGGTGCACCTCCTAGGCCCCTGGAGAGCTGAAAATGCCAGTGCAGGGCCACCCACTGAGGGCCTGCTTTCAGGGGTCTGGACTGGGGTGCCTGCAAACTTTCAAAGCTCCCCTCGGTGGGGTCGTGTGGGATTCTGATCTCTGCCAGAGTGGAGAAGAAGGGGAGAAGGGTCCGTGGGGAATGCAGTGGGGTTGAAGGTTTGTCACCCTCCGTCTCTCCTAGCGTGTTTCTTCTGGCCCACATGCTCCTCACTCTCATCCCTGCTACGAGACTCTAGTAAACAATAGTCTCATCCCTGACTATTGCCAGCAGCTACTGGCTTTGCATCTTTTGGATGCTGGTGTGTGTGTGTAAAAGTAAACATTTTCACTGAAGAAGATATTTGGGGAATACAGGAAAAGCAAAGTTAGAATGTGAAAAATTATAATTCCACATCGGGTACCTTTTGCGGGGGCAAACCCCAGCCAGTCCCCTTTCTGCAGGTGAGACCGGACTGCCACTATGTCTGGGTGGCTAAGACGCAGCACACATGTACGTGGGACCTGCTGCAGGGCTGCTCCGAGTGCAAAGTTCCCGTGTGGGTCCAGGGCTGTCAGTGTCATGCGTCAAGCTTAGAAGTCCCCCTGAGCCTTACCAAGAACACCCCTTTCCCCGGTGCGTGGAGCCTGCTCACTGCACCCTCTGTTTTGGGAGCCAGAAGGAAATGATGGCGGCATTTAGAGATTTGAGAGTCTGGCCTCAGCTTCATATGCGATTGTGCGAGACCTTAGTGCAATGCGAGGGGGACAAGTGTGAAGTCAGTTGGTCCCAGGTTCAGTTTTAGCTTTGATGCCGACAAGCGCTTGGCCTTGAGAAAGCAGTGACTTCGCCTCTCGGCCTGGTCGCACAGCTGACCTACCTGGGAGAAAATGGACAGAGTCGTGGATGTAACATGCCCATGATAAGTGCCACATAAACGTCAGTGTATAAGGATTTCCCCCTTATATTCTGGAGCTGTCATTGGTTTGGAGTCACCTAAACGTGAGTGGTGTACGCTGGAGTTGAACTTTAGAGCTGACGGTGGAGACACGAGGAGGCTGTGAGCAGGGCTCCGCATGGTTGGCCCGGGTCACTGTGCTGATGGGGAAAAACCCAGCACAGACACTGTGCCTGAGTCAGGCCCATGAAGGGAATGAAGAAAAAGATGAGACCACAGTGCCAGAGGTTTGGACTGAAATAAAGCCACCCGCATGTCCCATGACCGAGTGAGGTTCTGAGAACTCATTTGTCAGGCCTGGCTCTGTTCTGCCTCTGGTCTGATCAGAGGAACTGACAGTTTCTCAGAAAAGTTTCCCTTGGGAAACTTGGGATTTTGATCCCGTTGAAGGCTGTCAGCAAAAGAAGGTGGGCGCCTCGTCTGGCTCTGGCTCTGGCTGTGCCCTAAGCTGCCACGGAGCCTCTTGCCCACCACAGTCCTGGTGGCCTCCTCCTCCTCAGTGCTAAGCTGGCTGTTACTCCAGTATACCTCTCGGTGATACATTGAATATTTACTAGGATAATTTAGTGGGACCAGATTTTTACGGAAAGACTATGGTTTACTACAGGGACATTTTGGGGCAGTTCAAAGTAACTCAAGCTGCATAGCTGTTACTGTGATTCGGGAGAATCACTGATGCACCTCTGTGGGGATCCAGGCCCCCAGAGCAAGGCCGTGTCTCCAACAGACCGTCACCTCTGTGGTCACTGCGGTCATGTACACTCAGTAGGTGTTACTCCCTACGGTGTTCTGTGACCAGGAAAGCTGTATGGCGATTACAGTGACTGGTTCCTGATCCTAACATCAGTGGTTTAAACTCTCAAGGCGGATAGTGCGGGTTGAGCTCAGCGTGGTTATTGTTGACTGCTTATTCTGTGAGCGCGCCAGGAGCCAGGCTCAGCGTTTCATAGGCAGTGTTATCCCTACTCTACTGGTAGAGAGACTCGTACCTGACCTGAGGCAACAGCTGGGGAGAGAGTGTGGCGAGGGCCATCCGCAGAGCCTCTGGTTTGGAGAGAGCTGTGCTTGGCTCCATTCTGGGAAGCTCAGCAGTAATTTGAGCCCCTCTCAGGTGGCCCCGAGGTTCATTCTGTCTTCTCAGGGCCCTGCTCACCCTCTGATCCTGGAGGCTTTGAGCTTCCCTGGAGGATTGGGAAGTGGGTGGTGGTGGCCAGGATGCCCTTCCAACTGGGAGCGGAGGTGCCACCAGAACCTCCTGGAGCAGCCCCAGGGAGGCTTGGCTGCCTGCCCGGGTCATGGCCCCAGCCCTGTGGGGAGAGGGAGCTCGGGCCTGGAGGAGCACAATGTGTATGTGCAAAGAAATAGCGTTGCACACTTCGTTCTGACATCAGATGCTGACATTGAAAGAGTGGGCTATGAGGGTGGAAAGTTAAACCCATGGAAAGGTGCCGGCCTACGAACCAAGAGGTCGCTGGTTCGATTCCCAGCCAGGGCACATAACCAGGTTGCAAGCCAGGTCTCCAGCCAGCTCCCCAGCTGGAGGCAGGTGAAAGGCAACCATACATTGGTGTTTCTCTCCCTCTCTGCCTCTCTCCCTCCCCTCTCTCTCTCTGAAAATAATAAATAAAATCTTAAAACAAACAAACAAAAACCCATGGAATCCTGTTATAAGAGGGCAGGATACCAGGCGTTACATCTACTGATCACCAGTGTGTCAAAAGTATCAGAAAAATATACAGGGTATGAGGAGCTGTGCTTAGGCCATAGACTTATGTGTGTGATCTTTTCTCCTTTTATTATATTTCAGATGTTCTAGGCAGCCATTTTACTACTACTACTACTACTACTACTACTACTACTACTACTACACACACACACACACGCATGTGGTTAGCTGTTTCCTGTGCTTCTAATTCAGGCCACTGTACAAGCCATCTGGAACGTTCCCTTCTGCCCTTGTGCCCCTAACCTTCCTGATCCCCTGCCCTTTGCCCTCTGACCTCACAGCCTTTGTCCTTCATCTCCCTGTGGCTTGACCTCCATTTCTCTGCCTCCTGGTCCCCTTATCTTAGCCACCCCACGGCTTGCTACTTCATCACGGTTCTGGCAGGGACGGGCTGACCAGCGCTCTTGATGGCACCAAACACTGGACGGTTCTTAGACATAGTGGTAGAAATTAGGATGGGGATTTTCTAGGAATTCATTTTTATTTTAATTCATGAAAAATTGTGAATTAGCCCTTGATTGAATAACAAGCAGTCTAGACCAGCCAACAGCTCAGATTCTGGGAAGCTAAAAATAGAAGTGGTAAGGAAAGGGAACAGTTTCATGGAGAATAAAAACTCAAGATGAAGCTGAAGTGAGCAAGTTTCGTAGGTAAAATGCTGGCTCCCAAACTCCACACAGCTGACAGGAAGTAGGGCAAGCCCAGGTTTGGCTAGAGACCTTTCTTTAGTATCGTGTTTTCGTAAATCAAGCAGCATTGGTGGGCAGTTTAAATTGAAATGACAGTAAGGTTAAAGAATAAATGTGGACTTTTAGTGCTGGTTTATTAGCTGTAACTAGACTTTAAACCTGAAAAAAACTTTTCAGAAGGTAAAAGGGCTTGGTGCCTGCTTTGTATGTGTGTTAGTGGGTGGGAATACCATCATAACTTGGAGAGCTGACAAGTTGTAGAATTGTTAAATAGGTGTTTGCTACATGTACACCACCTTTTAATATATATAGTTAACTTTTAAAATGTTAAGCAGGATATTCTTAGGTTTCTAATACCTGAAACATTTAATAGAGAATACAGAAGCAAATCAAAATATATCGGAACCTAATTTATTATAAAGATGGCACTTAGTTCACTGGGGAAAGGGTGATATATTTAATAAGTGAAGTTGGCTTAATTGATTACCTTGAAACAATTACATCCTAACTCACACCATATAAAACAGATTCATACAGAGTAAGGCTTCCAGTGTAAAAAAATAAAACAAAAATTTTGGAGAGTATTGTGACTAACTGTAACATGGGAGAACTTCCTAAGTAATTAGTAAACTAAAAAGCTGAAGTGGAATTATGATTATATAAGAATTTAAAAATTTTGGAAGCAGGCATAGGGGGAAAAGGTGGGGACAGCCGTGATAGCATAAATAAAATGTAGTTTAAATAAAAAGAACTTAAAAGTTCTGAACGGCAGGAGACACCCAATGGCAAATGGCCCGCCTGAAGGAACTGCCTGCGATGCATATCCATGACCAGTCTGCGCTCACACACTAGGTGCCTCCAGGGCACACATGCTGTGACGTGGCAGAAGAGAAAATGCAGGGGGTGCCACCAGGCCCAGCACCAGGAACAGGGGCCAGGAAGTGCAGACCCCACAGCAGTGACACATCTCTGTGGCTGGTGTACGCCCTCACTGCTGCTCGTGTCTCTGCTCTAGTCCCCACCAGAGAGGCAAGTTGACAAGGTTCGGGGGAGCCTGAGGACCCTGGGCTGCCAGGTGGCAACAGCAGCTTGAACTTGGTGCTTGCAGGTTGAGATACATCCGTGTTGGTGCCGCCATCCCATGACACGCTGTCACTTCTAAAAAGGGCTGAGATGAATCCACTGAGATAAATCCAATTTAAGGTAAAGAGAAAAAAGCTAGTTGAAGAGTCATATACAGTATGATCCAATTTTAGTAAAAAGTTCTGAACTTCTCTCTCCCATATAGCAATGCATTTATTCCTTAGATGGCTGTAAGGTCATAGAAAGGTGTGCAAGTGTCCACAGCAAACGATCAGGGTAGGCCACAGCGCACAGGCGTGGAGCTAATTGAAGGGAGGAAGAGGTGACTGTTTCTGTATACTACACTTAAGGAGTATACTGGTTGCAATGAATGTATATTTCTTTGTTAATTACAAACATTTAAAAATGGCCCTGGCTGGTGTGGCTCAGTGGCTTGAGTTCTGGCCTGTGAACCAAAAGGTTGCTGGTTTGATTCCCAGTCGGGCACATGCCTGGGTTCTTGGTCAGGTCCCCTTTTGGGGCCAGGTGAGAGGCAATCGGCTGACTTGATGTATCTCTCGTGCATTGATGTTTCTCTCCCTCTTTCTCCCTCCCTTCCTCTCTCTTTAAAAATAAATAAATAAAATCTTTAAAAGATATTTAAAAAATGGATAAAGGACAAAATAGTTTCTTTCTAAGATTTTTCATTTTAAACAGAAATTTCTAGAAGGGACATGCATATCATTCAGTCACTATGGATTACGTACTTACTGTTTGCCTGGAAATGGGATAAGTGACGTTGTAAAATGTCACTTGTAAAATGCCTGCATCCTGGCCCAGTGTGGCTGAAGGTCCTCCCTCTGTTGGAATCTCCCATTACTGAACATGTAATTGTTTCCTTTTTTTTTTTGCCAACACAAATATTGTTATAGTAAATGTTAATCATTCATAAATCTTTGTTTATGGATTATTTCCCTAGATGACCCAGATACTAATTTATTCATGGTTTAAAAACTTTTTTTAATAGAATTTATTTATTATTTTCAGAGAGGGGGAAGGGAGAGAGGCAGAGAGGGAGAGAGACATCAATGTATGGTCGCCTTCCACCTGCCTCCAGCTACAGACCTGGCTGGAGACCTGGCTTGCAACCTGGTTATGTGCCCTGGCTGGGAATCGAACCAGTAACCTTTGGGTTCACAGGCCATCGCCTTATCCATTGTGCCACCAACCAGGGCTCTTAAATTTTTTTTTAAAGGATTGAGAGTGACAACTTGGAGAGTCATAGCCAGGCATTAGGGGAGGACAGAAGAGCAATCTGGAGGGCGGTGGGCGCTTTTCATTTTTTTCCTGGGCATGTGTGACTCTGGTAACAACATGTGGGTTGTTACACACTGTCAAGTTGCAGGTCAATGAAAATGTGGAAGGTGAGTGAATTTCTCTCTTGTCAGCCTTTACCCTCTGATGTGATGGTGTCTTTTGGGGGAGGTGGGAGGCAGGTGGGGCGGGGTCTTTGTCCCTATGCGGGAGGTTGGGGACTACTGAGGACAGCTCCATTCATGTCTGAGGGACTCCAGAGCCTCTTTCCCCAACAGCCCCTTACCCTGGGCACTCCTTTCAAAGGTCAGGGGAGCCACCTCACCAGCACCTGTTCTCTGTGCTCTGAGATCCTCAGCTGATGTTATAAATAAACCTGCCACTTGCTAAGTATACAGCCTCCAAAGTTGAGCCCGC
The DNA here is from genome assembly GCA_004026585.1 of Noctilio leporinus. Lineage (NCBI taxonomy): Eukaryota > Metazoa > Chordata > Mammalia > Chiroptera > Noctilionidae > Noctilio > Noctilio leporinus. The sequence goes on from PVIW01003663.1 coordinate 155,699, forward strand.
CCGGGGAAGTGGTATGGCTGTGCAGGGCACAGGTGGGACCTGCTGGGGTGTAGCTGGGGGCTCATGGGGGCAGGGGCTTAGGACCTCTAGTGAGGGCCACTCTCCCACCCTCTTACCCAAGAGAACCCCACCTTCCTTCTTTTTGGGTTGGGAGGGCCTCTTTAATAAGGTCTGAGGGGCAGGAGCTGCCCACCCTGGGTGGGGCAGAAAGCGATCTCCATGGGCTTCTGGGGTTTGGGTAGTGGGGAAAGGCAAGGGCTTATCTGTTCAGTGGCCACTGAATTGGAGAGGATGCTGGTGACTCGGATACATTTCTGTATTTGCTAGTGTTTGTGACACTAGGACTGAGGAGGACCCTACATTGCACCAGAACCAACCAGCCTGTGGCAGTCTCTTTGAACTTAGCATCTGATCTTTCTCTCTGGCAATCTTTTCCAGTAATGAATAAGAAAGGAAAAACCAAAGTTTTAATTTTACCGTTTCCTCCTATTCTAAATTTGCCATCAAGACTCAAATCCAGTGGCCAGAGCAAGCTTTGGTTTGTGGTTCTCCATAGAAGATCGCAGATTAGAGACCGACCTTCTTTGTGGCTGGGTTCGCTGAAGTCATCAGACATGGGGCTGGGGGTGGTGCCCTTGTGTGTCATCCTCTGAGGACCAGGGTCAGGCAGAGTCCTGTTTCTGCTGGCTGAAGGTTCACGAAAAACAATGCAGAGCACAGGCCTTTCTGCCCGTGTGTGTGCGTGTGTGTGTTGGGTGGCCTTGGGCAACATGGGACCCGTCCTAAGGCTTGGCTGCACAGAGCAGGCCCAGGGTGTGGACCCTGCCTCCATGGCAGCTGTCTCTAGGGTCTGGTCCCACATGTGAGCCAGCCTGCAGGTTCCTTTGGAGATCGGAGGTCTCTGGAACAGATGCAGTGTGCTGGTGGAGCCTTTGAACCTTTCAGACTCTTGCACTTTGATTGGACTAAAACTACCCCAAAGGAGGATGCTGAGTTCTTTTGGGATGCGCCCCCACACCAGCCAAAGCCACTCCAGGAGCGTCCACTTGGCCCCAAAGGCCAGTAGGTGCCAGGCAAATAGCCACATGTCCCTCAAAACATCCTGAGGGACCCCTAAGTGTTGTGGCATCGGAGAGCTGGCAAACCAAGTTCTCTTTTTGCCAGACACCCCCACAATGATGACAGTAGGTGAATTTGCCATTGGCCCCCTGCACAGGTGTGCTAGTCTCAGAATAAGGGTCTTGCTGTTGCTCTGACAGGTGAGGATGCTGCAAGTGGGCCCTGGCGACTCTGGTCCCCACTGTGGGCTGTGCTGTTTACCCTCTGGGAACCCAGAGTAGCACATACCTTCTGTGTGAAGGTGGTCCACAGACTTGCCTTTTGCTGTTGGCTTGTTTTGTGGGATCTCAACTCAAAGAGATTCCGCCCTTTCCAGACACTGAAGGGTAACACATCTGCACACTGCTTGGTGCTCAGGGCAGTGGGTATGAGGGCCAGGAAGGGGGGGAGAGTTGCATAGGTTGCCGCGATGCGACCCACAGTGCAGGATGCTCGCCCTCATCAGGCCAGCACAGCAGTCCGCTGGGCCCATGGTCCTGTGAGTTTATGTAGCAGGAATGGCTTGGATCAGGAGCCTGACCCTGGAAGACCCATATCCAGGTGTGAAGGTCCACACTGCCAGGCTGGTCGGTAATGCCTTGCCCTGCAAGTGTGGTGAGGAGCCCAGACAACCCGATGGGTTCAAGTTCCACTTTTGCTGCTACTGGTCGGCAACTCTGGGCCAGCTGTTTAACTGCCCTGGGCCTCAGTTCTCCATCTGTGAAATGGGTGGTATGGGAGGGCCTAAAGCAGTGCCTTTTCCTGGGGAAGTTCGTGAAGCCAGCAACATGGGTGTTGGTGATTTGGAACATCTGATCTGTGAGTGAAGGATCCCTTGTTCCTTTTACATATACTGGAAGTAGAAATGTTCTACACCTCTTCGTTTTTAAAGATAAGGTGGCTGGATACATCTCAAAAAGGGTTGAGAGGGAAGAGGAGAAGGGAGAAGGTGGAAGGAGAGGAGGGAGGGGAATGGAAAAGGAAGAAGGAGTGGAGGAAGGGGAGTAAGTAGGGAAAGAGAGAGAAGAGGAAGAGGGACAGGACTGGAGGGGTCATGGAGAGCAGGAGGGGGGAGGACAGGAGCTGTGGACATTCCATACAAATGATCTGGCTGCCCTGCCCCCTCCTAAGTGTGGTCCGAATAGGGAGATGAAATCAGAGTGGAGTCTTCTGCAAGTTCTTTTATTCAATAACTTTTCGTTTCTTCCTTATTTCTGCAAAGTTTAAAAAACATCCTGTGCTTAGGTCTCATCCGTAATTGTCCGTGGTCCTTCAAATGCAGCCGGCTTGTACGCGTGGCAGTGCTTCCTCCTAATTAGACCAGTAGTGATGTTAAAAATAATTGTGGAGTTTTAGATAGTAAAGAGAACTCTGACTTCCTGTGTGAGATGCTGGAGTGCCAAGCGGCTGCTAGTGTGAGTGTGTGTGTGTGTGTGTGTGTGTTTAGCAGCAGTTGGTGCCAGATTTGAAGTGATCTTATTTAGGCCACAAGGGGGAGGGAGGGGTCGCTCAGCGTGGGGTGCTGGTCTGAGATCCAAGTCATGCCCGGTACACTCCACCCAAATGTGCGGGTGGGTCTGGGATCTGGGTGATGTTTCCTCCTTGTCTTACTGAGCAAAGTGGGGTTCGCTCATAGGGCACCTTGGTATAAAACCCAACAATTAGTGTTGAGGAAAACAAGTCTTTATTTACAATATTCCAACCTGGGAAGGGGGCGGGGCTGGGGCTGTGAGCACTTCAGCCTAGAGCCCTGTTTTTCATGAGGCCCAGCACTTCCCTTGCTCCCCAAAAGGTTATAAGCCAGAAACATGCCCAGAAGTTCCCCATTCCTTATCAGCGCTCTCCTTCAGGAGTTGAGGTACAGTGTCATCAGCCTTCGTATAGCAGTCCCAGAGAGCGTGGACTGTGTTGCACTGGATCATGGGGAAGTCCAGGTACTGAAAGAGTCCTCTCCACGTGTCCCAAGTTCCAAAAGTTCAAATAGAGGCTGGGTCTTCAAGGCAGAGTCCATGGTGGCTTCTGAATCGAATCGAGCTGGCCTGATGACAGCAGCCACCTGCCGGCTTTCTCAGTCGCCCAGGCTGCCCGGGCCCCTTTCCTCCTTGCAGACTCCATGCTTTTATCCCTGCCTCCTGTCCCCTCCACAAATGGCTGTCTCTTTCCCAAACTGAGTGCTCT
>PVIW01003664.1:0-12172 GCA_004026585.1 Noctilio leporinus
GGGTTGGGGGGAGGGGGGAGGCAGAGGCAAAGAAGGGGAGCAGTTTAGACAAGAACCTAGTATAAAGGAACCATGGACATGGACAACAGGTGGGATTGACTTTGGGGGGAATGGTTGGGTGGGGAGGGGGACAGAGGGGAGCAAAAAGAGGATGGATGTAATACAACAACAATAAAATTTAAAAAAAAAAAAAAAAACAACTAATATTAAATTTGGATGGAACTGGAGAGCATTATGCTAAGTGAAATAAGCCAGGAGTGAAAGACAAATACCATATGATCTCACCTATAAGTGGAACCTAATGAACAAAAACAAACAAAGATAGTCCTGGCTGGTAGCACAGTGGGTAAGGTGCCAGCCTATGAGCCCAAAGGTCGCAGGTTCAATTCCCCAGCCAGGACACATAACCAGGTTGCAAGCCAGGTCTCCAGTCAGGTCTGTGGCTGGAGGCAGGTGAAAAGCAACCATACATTGATGTTTCTCCCCCTCTCTGCCTCTTTCCCTTCCCCTCTTTCTAAAAATAATGAAATAAAATCTTAAAAAAAAACAAAACAAAACAAAGAAGCAAAATACAACCAGTGACATGGAAATAAGAAACCAACTGATAGCAACCAGGGGGGGTGGGGGGGGTGGGGAATGGGGAAGGGGAAGGGTCTAGTCAAGAAACAAGTATAAAGGACTCATGGCCATGAACAGCAGGGTGGGGATTGCCTATGGGAGTGAGGAGGGCAGGGGAGAGCAATGGGGGGAAATTGGGACAACTGTATTTGAACAATAAAATTTTAAAATACTTTTTTTGTACAACTTCTTTCATATTTTCTTCTAAGAATGTTTGTTGTTCTTAGGAAATGTTCAGTATTGAAGCCCACAATTCTTTCTAACAGCATAAAGGAAGTTGACCAGGTTAGGCTTTCTTCTTTCCTTAAATTTTCATGAGAATTTTAAGGATAAGAATAGCCGGTAAAATGTTTTTACTTTGAGATAAAAAGACTAGGTAAGTGAAGATTTGGAATAACTTAGATGAAAAAAAGGTGACATTACAGGTAAATGCAAATGGAAAGGCAGCTATGACAAGTCATGAACATTTCTCTGAGCCTAATGATTTATCTGCAAGCAAGATAAAATACAGCATCAAGACTAATACATAAAAGTGATTGTGATCAGAAAAAGGCCATCATGCGGTAAGATGGCTTTGTCTTAGCAAAATGTCCATAGAACCTAAAATTCTTAACCTTGAGTTTGCCTTTGTCATGTGGTTTCTTTGCCAACAGTTTTACTGTCTCAGGCAATGTAGTTCTGTGTGTAATTTTACAAACAGTTGTTTATTTGTCCTGTTAATTTATTAAATGTGTGAGAGAGAAAATTAGTCATGTTCTGGTCCAGGATCTTGCCCTGAGTCAGAATGGAACTCAGGTCTCAGGATTTCTTGTCTGTGCTTTCTCTCCAAGAGTCAAAACCTCAAATACCTAAAGCAGTCAGACGGCACAAATGAATAAACAGACTGGGCAAGTTAATTTTTCTTTTTTCACTCCCACAGAGTTTTTCTTTGAACTCAAGGTACTCTAGGGCTTTAATTCTGCGATCCCTCCTTTGACAGAGAAATGGGCGTGAATAGATCTCTAGTGCAAGTAAAGCATCAGTGCAGTCATGGCGATAAATTGATGAAATCTGGTGTCAGTTGTCAGGGAGTGACGGGGAGTAGTGGTGCCTCTTACAGACCGGAGGGTGCAGCCTGTCTGGGGGGATCAGTCACCACTTAGCTCCAGCTGACTCTTGCCGTAGGGGAGCATGGGTGGCCCAGTATCTTCAAAAGAAACCAAAATCTGGATTTTAAGTGAAATCTCCAAATTTTAAAATACTGGCTCATTTTTTTTCAAAACATGATATTCCCCAAATAAAATACATCTGTGGGCCAGATGCCACCTTATACTACCCATGTTTGATCACTGCGTATTGCTGTGTTACACTATTGCATTTCTGTCTCCCATGCTCCAAAGGCCACCTTCGTAAGGACGGGCCAAGAATCCACCCCAAGTTATAATACTGTAAGGTGACCTTTCTCTCTTGATCTAGACCTGAAAGCCTTTCTGAAGAAGGTCTGGCTCCTCCAGCCCAGGCTCCCTACCTATCCAAATAAGGTGTAGACTTTGCTGCCCACCCTTCCTTACAGCTGCCTACGCTCAGCACTGAAATCTGAGAAGATGGAGGCAGCAAAAAAAAAAAAAAAAAAAAAAAACCCAATCACAGTTAGACTAGTTCTGTCCATATATTTCTAAGGCAACCACATGGCAAATACTGTCATTGTGGTTAAACTGGTTATTTCATTGGAAAACAAGCAACCACTAATGGGATACTATGTTCTTCCATACTGTGCTAAATGCACTAGAGAATCAAACATAGGAAGTCCAGTTTGAGCACTTTTGAAATGAGTACTCATTTATTGGACAAACTGGCTTGGTCTTTGCTAGTCAGGGTGGGTCTTTACCACCAAATGTAATGAAAAACATAAAAAATGCAGCTGACCTTTTGAGATACTGTTCTCTCAACTATTTTTACTCTTTTGGTGGTAACCCCCCCTTTTTTTAACAGTAAGTGCTATGAACTGAAAGTCACCTATATACCAGACACTCATCACCCTTCCCTATAAAGCAGATTTTATCATCCCTATTGTACAGTTAAAGCAGATGAGACTTCGAGAGGTCAGGTAATGTTTTCTCCATAGCGCAGAAGAAAAGACAGACCATGAATTTGAACTTAAGCCTGTCCGTTTCCAAAGTATGTGTTCGTTCCATTCACCCACCATTTTGAAATGGAGATTTCATTATTATTCAGGTATGATGAGGTTAGCATATCAGGAGATGTGCCGCCGAAAGGATAGTTTGTTACATACAGTTCTCAAGGGCAGGGAGCGTGCCATAGCCCTGCAGCGCCATGTGGAAGCACCTGGCTTATCCTTGTGCCTGGCCCTGGGCTGGCTGGAACAGGGAATGGTGGTCCATAGAGGAGGGGGAGGAGAGATGGACTCCGGATTAGGTAGTGTGCGTAAAAGGCATGTTCACAGGTGAGTTGTGTCCCTTACTCTCTCTAGGAATTGATTAGCCTTGGGAGAAACAGCCACTCCAGGATCAATAAGACCCCAGATCATCAGACCATCAGAAAGAAAGAAGGAAAAAAGACATGATTAATATGGCCACATTACCTTTTCCTGAACCCTGAAGTTCAGAGTCATCCTCAACTCAGATTTTCTTATATTCTGTAACTGGTTAATCACAAAAAAAATTTTTTTTAACGTATCCCATTCATTTATTCAAGATGTCAGGCATTGTTATGTGTGAAGGGGCTGGGAAATCATGAGGCTCAGAGTGTAGGGTAAAAGGCTGATGTATAAACTAATGATTATAGAAGAACTTGGCAAATACCACAGCAAGGATGGAATATCTGTGTCCGATGCTCCCAGTGTTAGCTCTTCGCACATCTCTGTTTCCTGTTCCCTATACTTGTTCATCTCCCGGTTTTCTGTATCCTACCAGACTTAATTTCCTTCACTTTTTAACATTTTGCTACCAAATCAAAATAATTTCCTAAGGCCTCTCATTCAGTAAAATGATCAGCAGTTAAACATTTACCTGACTTTTAAAACCTACCCTCTGTCCCTGCACTCCTCATTAATTCACTGTTTCCAACACTTATTCTCCAATTTCACATACAGTCACTATGACGGTACTGTGCCTCGCACAAATAGACGCAAATGCCATGTGTGGTAACTGCTACCAAAAAATACAAGGTGCTGCGTGAGCCTGTGATGTGCCTCCATATGGTTCGTGCACCCATGTTTAGTCAACAAATGTTTATTGAGCATCTACAATATTCGAGACAGAGGGCTTGACGTGTCTCATGGTCCGTAACCATGCATGTCCCTCTCCATCACCTCTTTATCTATCACCATCTCTTTTCCCGCACGCCTCACCTTCAACACTTCTCCCCTCCAAGCTGCCTGTTCTTGGCCTCTCAGCTGAAACCTCACCTCTCCCAACTCCATTATAATTGCCAAATTGTTGATCTTTTACTTTATGCTACTCTATATTATATGCATTGCATTTTTTTGTTTTCCATTGTTTTCCTGGAGGCAAGGCACAGTATGTGATGCATTGGGCTTTCAGGAAACACTGACTAAACTAACTGCATTTATGCAAGCACCACACATGCTAGGTTCTGTGCTTCCTCCTGGGAGCTCACTTAGATCTCCCTTCTCTGCCTCTTCAAGTACTTCCCATTGAAATTATCATCAAATCAAGCAGTTGCTTACTGATGCAAACTCTTTAAGGTCCGGAATGTGCCTCATCACAGTAACCCACATCTGAACCCATAGAAAATAAGCATTCAAAATCAGTGTTTTTTTTTTCCTGTGGTAAGGAGCAATTGTCTTGGTATAATTTTGAAACATTCTGCAGAATTAAATAAATAGAATTCAACAAATTATACCTGGAAGTTTAATAGATAATGTAGCATAGAAGTTAAGAACAAGGACTTAAGATACAGAGGGACCTCAGTTAAAAACAAAAAGATCTGTCACTTATTCCTCTGTGACTCTGTGACTTTTCTCTTTTACTCCATTTTCTCATCTCCATAGTAAACAGTAATGTCTTTTCCATGGAGGTATTACAAGAAATGAGATAATGTATGTAAAAATGCTTAGCTTAGTATTAATGCATGGCCAATGAGTCAATAAATTTCAGGTAATACCATTCATGTTATTGCTGGCATTTTGGTAGATACTCTCTAAATTCCAGCCAATCTGTTTTTAAAGTAGCTGGGGGAAGGGGAAGGGAGGTTGTTGAGGCCCAGAGAAGATAAGTGACTTGCACAAAGTCACACAGCTATTTAGTATCAGATCCAGATAGCAAACCCAGTCAGTGTGGCTGCAAAACAAATTCTCTTCCCCCTTACACAGCCTTGGCTCTCAAGAAACAGGCTCAGAGAGACTATCTCCATGATACCAAAGCAGCCAGTTGGTTCATAGCTTGAATGAAAATAAATCTGTCACAATAGTTGTTTTGGAGTCCTAGAGGCTCACATAAACATTGAGAAAATACACAGATTAAGTTCAGGAACCCAAACATGGTGCTGGGTGTGTTCTAGCCAGCAGAATAACAGCATGGGGAAGTATTTCTCTGCCTGATTTATATACATATTATTTTGTTTAAAGTTGCCAAGTGGATTACGGAATAAAATCCCAAAACATGGGATTTCAAGTAAGAAGAGCTTAGACATTTTTGTCCTTGGAGAGCTATGTTCCAGCGTGCCATGTGATACAATTTTTCAATCAGGGGCAGTTCTCTTGACTACTCTGGGACAACTCTTTTACTTTCCATTCTTTTAAAACCAAGACTTCTTCCTCGTCCACTTCTCCATTAGTAAGTTGCAGTGAGCGATTCCTAGGGTAACAGCATGGATCACCTCTCATTCTTGGACCTGCTACTGCCTGCTGCTACTAGTATGGCCTTGAGAGTTTCAAATCCAGCAACTCTTTTCTTTAGACTTCTTTGTTTTATAGATCCAAAGTGAGGCACAGCTAGATTTCTATAAGGGCTGATAAAACCTCTTGCTGAGTTAGCATTTTAACATTCTGAGATCCTCGGTGGTCAAACAGTTAAAAGACACGGACATTTTAATGTATCTTTTCTGGCTTAACCATAGACCAGAGAAACTACGAGATTGACCTATTCCTCTTGTTTTTCAGATAGACCACATGGTACAGGGCCATGCTGCCTTCCCTGAGCTGCAAGCCAAGGCCACAGCCAGGTAACCACTTCCTGTTCCCACTTTCCATGCCTGACTATGTTGAGGGTACTGACTTTAGACTGATGTGTGATTGTCAGATCCTATGGGCAGTGAAAATGCCTTGTAGTATTTGTTTCTAAGGCCAGATGATCTAGAACATAAAGTTACTAATTTTTAAAACTGTCTGAAAGAATTAAGAAAACTGAGAGATCCCCCTAAGTATGCCAGGAACCATGAATAAGAAACTCTGATGAAGTAGTAGAAACATGGATTATGGAGTCAAATCCAGCTGTGTAACCTTAGGCAAGTTATTCAACCTTATTAAGACAATCTCTTCCTCTGTAAAACTGAGAACAATAACTGATATGGTGTGATTTTCAGGGTATATAATTAAGGGAAGAAAAGTGCAAAGGAATGTTGACAGTATGCTCCATTTCATGTAAAAAGAAGGCAGTATAAGAAAATACATGTGTATTTACTCATTTGTGCAAAAATAAATATAGGAAGGTTAAACCAGAAACTCAGATTGGTTACCTGTACTAGGTGGATAGAAATGGAATGTAAAGAATGAGGGACAGGAAGAGGATTGTAGGAGGAAATGGACTTTTCTGGGTCCAACTTTTTAGTCATCTGTAACTATTAGAACTACAGTGATGCTTCATGTTCCTTGGAAAATAGAAGATAGCATTGATGGATGGATAGATAGATGATAGATAGATACCAGGATATATGTATGGTGGTGCAATGGGTAAAGTGAAATATAAAGATTAAAAAAATGAGCCTCTTATATTATCAGTGAGTACCATAATCACACTAAAAGGGGGTCTGGGAAAGAAAAGAATTAGTCTAAGTAACTTTGGTAAAGAATATATATATTTTAAAAGACTTTATTTATTATTTGCAGAGAGAGAAAAGGAGAGAGGCAGAGAGGGAGAGAAACATCACTGTATGGTTGCCTTTTGCCTGCCTCCAGCTAAGGACCTGTCTGGAGGCCTGGCTTGCAACCTGGTTATGTGCCCTGGCTGGGAAAATCGAACCAGTGACCTTCGGGTTTGCAGGCCGGTGCCTTATCCACTGTGCTACCAGGCAGGGCATAAAGAATATTTGGACAGTAGACTATATGACTACATATAAAATAACTTTACATAAATATTATACTGCAAATACCAAATTTGTTTTTCATAGAAATACATGTTCAGTATTCTGAATAGCCATTACGTGTAGACTACACTAAGCAAATAAATAAATATATTGTGGATAGTGAGCAACAAGTTTCTTGTAAATAAAGATGGGAAAATTAGCATGAACATTAGCAGCACTAGTTAGAAATCAGAGGTATTAGAATCAACTGGTGAAAATATTTACATATTTTCATGATATAAATAAAATAGATACAGATATGTATATTCATGTGTGAACATACATACATACATACATTTATATTCTAGCTCTCTCTTCTGAGATGAGCCAGAAGCAAAGATGCCCTAGTAGCAACATGAACACCGAGCCCCGGACCTTGGTGAAACGCTTGTGCCTATATTTCTGTGAAGAGGGGCTATAACTCTCATCAGATTCTGGAAGGATCCCAGCATTTACAAGCCACTAATACAAAGACAAGCGGACTAGAGATCTAGATTCATACCCAGCGCCAGCATACATCACCGTGTGAACCTAAGTGCCCTCACCGGAATGTGGGAGAATAGTTCCGAGGGAACCAGCCTTGGGTAACTGAGGATGCACTTTGAGTTAAGTGGGGTAATATATTTGGCAAGGCTTTGTAAACCGCACTATGGCAACAACAACTACTACCACTTCTGCTACTGTGACTAATGATTCTAAGAGAAGAGGAAATTTTGGCTGTGGTTGTCCTAGGGTTAAGCAGCTGATGGAAAAGGTGGTGGAGTAGTAAGAACACTGCACTAGAAATTAGAGATCTGGAATTGTGTCGGTTCTGCCATAAATGTCTTGGTGACTCAGTTTCTTCACCCTTAAAATCACAATACCACTGCCCTGATTAATTCATTTTATGGTTGTTATGTGGATGATGGTGAATCATGGAAATGCCAATCCCTGAAGATCTTAAAGCTCAACACAAACTTAAAAGGATAGTTAGATATTTCAAGGAAATAATAAAAAATCTCAGGACTTCTATAGATGAACCTCATGTGAATAGTTTTTACTGAAAATAAATAAGATTTATGAATTATCATGTAAATGCTGAGAAATAGCAACATGACAGCTGTTGATAGAATGTAGTTTTGGAGTCATAACTGGGTTTAAATTCCAACTCTTTCCACTTGCTAACTGACTTCCTATCCCTTTCCAACTACCTTCTTACACTTCTCCTCTTTGGAGCTGAGTTTCACCAAAGCATTACCTATACTCTTGGTCACTACGTCCTCACTCTGCACTCCCCCTTGCCAACTCAAGTTTGAATTCTGTCACCATCAACCCCTGAAACATTTATTGATAAGGTCCTCAGTGACCTCTGATGAATCATTGGGAAGTGATCCAGTCCCCTTGAGCTCTCAGCAGTGTCACCAATAATTACTTCTTGCTCTCCTTTATTACTGTACTCTTTTCTTGGCATTCTTTCTGGGATGCCACCCTCTCCCAGTTTTTTCTTCTATGTCTCTGACTTCTTCATCTCCTTTTCAAGTTTTTGGTCTACTTCTAACCATAGTCCTAAAGGTCTAGGTTCCTGGCCCTTTTCTCTCTTTGCCCTCTTTTCCAAATTGACCCCATCTACACTCTTGGCTTTATTTCTTTTTATAATTTTAAGATTCTCAAATTTCTTTCCAGTTCATCTATTGAGTGTATATTTAATAAATGTTGGTTCTCTTTGCTTTTTCTTTCCTTCTGTTACAATGGAAAGTTCATCTTTATCTTATCATATCTATGAATATTCCTAAACTCTAGGACCCCATTGTCCTTCAGGCCTTAGAAAGAAATAGGCATAGCTATCATTGTTAAAGCAAAGCAGGATATTTGGAAAGGACACCCATGGATCATGAACTACAGTCCTCTTTGGGTGTGACTGCAAGCTCTCTGAAAACAGTGATACAGGCCACCCCTGTCTTAGAACTTAGGATCAGCAAATCCTGTTTGAAACTGTAGAAACCAGTGTTGATAAATAGATTTAGTATCTTATACTCTTGATTTTCCATAATCCTCTTAGACAAGACATCCCTGAAGAGAAATGTCTTGTGAGCTTATGAATTAAGTAAACACTGGCTAAATGTGCCCGAGCATGTAACTGGGAACCAAAGTCTCTCAGTAGGGCCAAATAACCAGATATTTCACTGCTTAACCAGAGATCACCTTGCATTGATTGTAATTCCAACTCTTTTCCTCTAAATTAAGGATTGTTTTCATTCTTAGGGAACCTTGACCAGCAACATCCCAGAAACGAGACTCTGGTCACAGCAGGGTTTGGTGGGAAGACGTTGGCATGATCCATAGGTACTGGATCCCAGGTTGGCAGTAGAGACAAGGTCAAAGTCCATTCCTCAGTCTCATGAGAGTCTTGAGGGAATCGATAATACAAACGTGAACAAAACACCAAAAAAGTCCCTGCTTTCTTACTGGCGATGTAGGCAGTGAAATGGCACCAGTTTTACTGGGGAAGTCAGACCTTGGTTCTTGAATTTGGCAAAGAAAGAATTCAGAGACAAGAATAGGAGAAAGTTTATTTAGAAGTTGACAGACATAGTGGAAGTGAGTCAGCTGGGCTGCGTAGGCTCAGGAAACAAGTTATGGAGGCAAAAGGAGGGCCCTTGGAGCTTAGGAGAGAGAAGGGCAATGACAGTGCACCTGCAGGGGAGGGGAGGAAGGGAAGGAAAAGGTGCAGCCCTGCTCCAGAGAGAAGGTACTGGGGAGAGAGAAGCGAAGGCCCCAGCCTGCCCTTGAGAGGGAGAGTGCTGCCTAGGCCCTTCATGTTTAGGGTTTTAAAGGCTAGGAGTTTAGGGAGATCTTAGGGGAGGATCTCAAAAGAATATCCATCAGCTTTATGCTAATGCACTAAAATGAGGTTTATTCCCTGAACTTCATTTATCTTTGGGTGTGGTTGGCCCATTTACTCATTAACTCTTTTAAGTGTCCTGGGTTAAGGGGATAGAATTTTATGGTTTATTAGGTGAATATAAACTGGTTGGCCCTTTAACTCTGTTTCCCTATCCCATTTACCCTGGCTTACTAAATGATCCCACTTTAACAGAAATTATACACACACACATAAGCATGCACACATACATATGTCATTGTGTAGACAAAGAGAGAGTCCACCTCTCCACACCAGAAATTGATAAGCATTTCAGAGAAAAATAGGGATGCGTGAGGAGACACAGAATGAGAGGTGCTGGGCCAGTAGATGGGGACTGTTTTAGGTGGGGAAGCCATCCTTGATGAGTGGCACTTGAAGAGAACTCTGAATAAAGAGTGGGGCCAAGCCCTGGTTGTGTGGGGAAGATCCCCCAGTGTGAAGGAGCAGGAAAGCCCGTGGCCTTGCGCATCCTCGGGACATTGGGAAGGCCACTGCGCTAAGCCAAAGTTAGGAGACAGGCGAGGGCAGAAAGCAAGCTGAAGTCCTAACCATGTAGATCATTGCAGATAATTTTAAGGACACTGGACTTTATCCAAGTTTTTAGTTTTTGAGCAGGGGAAAGACATGATTGGATGTACCTTTTAAAAGGAATGCTTTGGTGCTCTGCAGAGAGTAAACTAAAGTGTTGAGGGTAGGGGGGCCGGTAGAGAGGAGGATCGCCCCTGACCTTGGTGAATTCACCGCCAACTGGAGGGGAAGAATGTAACCAAGAAGCCAGCGGTTCTGAGTTACTTCTGCTGAGGTCACTGCAACCTGTAGTCATTTCTCATTGTGATTCTTTTGGTTTCAGATCCCTTAAGATTGTCAACATGAAGTTCTCCTCATTCACATTCTCTTGACCTTTCTTTTCTCCCACTTTCTCTGGATTTTCCAGTTACTCCTTTGAAGGTAATCAGTTGTACTGGATCTGATGTAGTCCTCAGACCTCTTTTGTTTCTGTGATTCCAGTAATTCCTGAGAGAACCAATTTCTTAAACTGTGCTGGTCCCCTATATGCCACATCTCGGGTACATTTAAATCTCCACACTGAATGTTGTCTAAATCCCCTGGAGCAAGGAAAGGACAAGGACATTTATTAGGATTTACATTGTTCCTGGCACTGTACTTAGTGATAATTGTGTGTATATAGGCTGCCCTGTGGGCATAGGCATTGGAAGGAGGGTGGGTCCAAGAATGGCATCCAAAAGATGCTATTAAAGATGAGTCTGCAATGATGACTAAAGGAAGACAAGAGAATTCTGGGCAAGAGGGAGCAGAATAGGCAAACATTAAGAGGCATAGTATGAAAATTAAAAGGTTAGTTAGTACAGCTCCAGCATGGTGCATGCAGGAGTGAGGAGAAAGGAGGAATAGAAGACATGTATAGAGCATAGTACAGTGTAAGGAGAGCGAGATAATGAAGACCATCTTATGCCAGCAGAGGAAGTTTATGCTTTATCTCTAGGACACCTTTATCTCTCCTCCTAGAGGAGGAGCCACTGAAGGGTTTAGATAGGGGTGGGTGTCATCACAAAGTTGCATTTTAGAACCACCCAGGAAGAAGTGCAGAAAATCTACCTGGAGGGGGCAAGACTTCAGAAGGGGATGTAAATTAGGAGGCCAAAACTCTAATCCAGTTATTAGAAAAAGGCCTGGATAAAGTAGAAGCAGTTGAGCTGGAGAAACGCATGCTGGGTAAAGAAATATTTAAGATAATAAATTGACAGGTCTTGGTGAGAAACGAAAATGGGAAGCTAAGGTTCAAAAGTGATTTCTACTTGACTCTGCCTCCAAGTGGTTTCCTAAGCTATGGCTTAAATGAGATTGGCTTCGATTAACACAAGGAACACAGATGGAAAAATGACGATAAAGAAAAGACAATGTAAATCAAAAGCATTTTTGTATACCAATAACGAAACAACAGAAATAGAAGGGAAAAAAACAAATCCCATTTACCATAGCAACGAGAAAAATAAAGTACCTAGGAATAAACTTAACTAAGGAGGTAAAAGACCTGTACTCAGAAAACTACAGAACAATGAAGAAAGAAATCAAAGAAGATACAAATAAATGGAAGCATATACCATGTTCGTGGATGGGAAGAATTAACATCATTAAAATGTCCATACTACCCAAAACAATCTACAGATTCAATGCAATCCTAATTAAAATACCAATGACAGCCTTCACAGAAATAGAAAAAATACTTCAAAAATTTATATGGAGCCAAAAACGCCCACAAATAGCCACAGCAATCTTGAGAAAGAAGAACAAGGTAGGAGGAATCACAATACCGAACTTCAAACAATG